>APFE031095735.1:54921-130690 GCA_000404065.3 Pinus taeda | reverse complement strand
AGAGCATACAGGTTCTTGACCCATGAACCAATCTGTTTCACCTGTCTAGTGATGATGTGTCTAAGGAAAACCTTTCCGTCTCTGAAGACTACATCATAGCCTCTGTCTTCCAGCATCGCGATTGACACCAAGTTTCTCTTCAGTCCTGGTACATACTTGACATCGGTCAAGGTAAGGTGAGCTCCATTCTCCCTCTGAAAAATAACCGTGCCTACACCTGAGACACTATACTTCTCATCATTACCCATCCCTATGAGTATCTGGAGATCTTTCTCCTCCAAAGTACTAAACAAACTTTGGTCACCGGTCATGTGGAAAGAAGCTCCACTGTCAAGAAACCAACCACTTCCCATCATGGATGAACCATGCATGCGAAGAGTGTGAAATCCAACTCAAACTGTGAAGCAAGTGCCTCACCTTCAGATCCTTCCTCGGATCCCTTCTTGGACTTCTTCTTTGGGCAATTAGTAGCATAATGGCCCAACTCATGACAACGAAAGCATCTCACCTTCGACTTGTCAACCTTCTTCCCATCATTGGAAGAACTGGATTCGGAAAGAGAAACCTTACCCTTCCCCTTCTTCGCCTTACTCGCTAAGGCATAGTTCTCCTCATCATGCATAGATGAAGAACTGTCTCTGGTGCTCCGTCTATCTCCTCTTGCACAAGATCTGACCATAGTCTTTCCCATCCTGGCAATTTCTCCCTTCCATTGACAGAGTCCTGATAGGAATGCCAACTCTTCGGAAGACCAAGGAGAGCCAAGCTCACCAAGTCCTCATCATCAACAGTACCCCCCACACTTCCCAGCTCATCTCGACACTGAGTGAACTTCGTGAGATACTTGGGAATACTGTCACCCTTCTCGCATTTGATGTTTCTGAGTTTATCTTTGAGCGCCAGTCCACCAGCTCAAAAAACTCAACTGCTTCCGATCTAAAATTCGTGAGAACGAAGTATTTCTTGTACAGAGATCGACTGTATGGGCATTCACCGGATATCTCACCTTCCAAAAAAAGGATGAATCCAGAGGCTACCTGGCCCGATTACAGACTCTGCCTGAAGAAATAAAACGTAGTCACTTCCTGAATAATAGATCTGATGATCAATCTTCGCTTTGATATCCTGTAGAAATCTCTTCTACAAATCAACCAGCTCTGATACCATGTAGAAATTTTGAATAATTTAACACATATTCAATGGAGATTATCCTGATCATGTACTATTGCGGAAAACATATACAATACATAAGCTCCTCTACGTTGATCATCAATATAGCAGCATCAATAACAATAAAACATCAAGAGCATTCACACATTAACACAGTATGTATCCCGGGGAAAGCATCTCGCTAAAAACCCCAACTATCTGTATATTAATGATTGAGTCATGTAACATTACAAAGTACAATGCTTATCACAAGCAATCCAGTACCAGCTCCACCTGTTACACACAATACAGCACAGATCTGAATTAATCACAGGTTCAAATCTCCTTCTCTGCTTGCCTGCCTCTTCTGCTCAATACCTGCATGAGAACTGATGATAATACCAAGGCAGCCACGTCTTTCCTTGGCTAAATCACATATTTCCAAGCTACAATACGTGCAAACTCATTGGCATACTCAATCCCCTGATTTGTGCAAGATCAAGTGCACAACTATAGTCACAACTGATAGCAATCTGATTCTCTAACACCTGTCCCTGCTGAACTGAACATGCACTGACATGCAACTGAGTTAACTGATGTATTCATTAGTTGTATTATGAGTTAATAACTTGTGAATTAATTAATAACTAATTCACCCACCTCATCTCTAGTCTATTTGCCAGTTAGACTAAATACAACCAGTTTAACAAAGCTAAACTGAACACAACTCCATCAACTGCACCTCCAGTCCACTAAACTCAACTCACTTGAGTTCTAACTGAAGTCATGCATGCAAATATTCAACTAACCCATAAGAACCACGTATTTCCTTCATGCAATTGCATGTGCCACATCCGTAGCTCGAACTGAAGTGCTCCAAGAGAATAAGACAAAGTTTATAGTCCAAATATTATTGTGAGATAATAATATTTGACTTTTCTATTTTTAGCCCGGCAGTCTAAAAATAGACTCCGCCCATATGTCTAAAAATAGAAGTCCATCTATTTTTACCAACATGACCAATCATCCACAAATAGCATCCTGCAACTCATAGACCATGATCCATATGTCTAAAAATAAACATAGTCTAAAAATAGACTTGCGCCAAAAATAGCCTGCAGGCCTACTTAGTGAAGGCGACTCCTTTCCACTAAGCTCCATCATCTTGTTGCATTCTCAACAAGCATTTCTTGTTGCACACTTTTCAATAGAAATCCCCATATTCAAGGGTCAAATAGACGCAGATGCTGTAGATAAATGGTTAAATCTACTAGAAGGATATTTTTCTGTTCATGAATTTTCAAGTTGGGAAAAGATTGTTTTCGCTCTTCTCAAAACAGCCCCCGACATCAAGGACTGGTGGGAAACCTACTGCGAGCAGAAGGATGAAAGTACCGGCTCACTATTTTCAGCCGCACCCACTTGGGATTCATTCCGAGATGCCATCAAGGAGCAATACTACCCTGTCAAAAGCTATGACGACAAATACATCAAATGGACCACACTGCGACAGGGACGAGACCAAGATGTGCCGGAGTTCACAAACATTTTTCATACCCTTCGCACGCAGTTGGGTATCAAAGATTCTGAGCTGCATCTGGTACTCAAATACCGTGGCTGCCTACATAGATACATCTAGGAAAAGATGGATTTCTTGAAAATCTCCTCACTTGGCACAGCATACCGATACGCCGCCAAAATCGAGCAAAAGTTCAGACAGAAGAAGCGAGACTTTGGATCTGCAAATCCGAAGACCAAAGGACAAAGCCAAGGTGGGGTGACCTAAGACAACCCGCCGAAGCCGCAAGAAAAGAACAACACCACGAAGCCGAAGAAGGACATAGGAAAGTGGTGTGAGTTCCACAAGAGTCCCACTCATAACACAAGTGAGTGTCAGACCAAGCAGTCGCTGGTGGCCGAGCTGAAGGCTTCCGAATCAGATACATGTTCTGACCCTGAGCTAGAACCCGGTAAGGGGAATGGAAAAGGGAAGCAGATCATTGATGCCGATCCCAGCGCCATTGTTGCCACTGCCAAGATCCAGAAAAATGAGCCTGAAGATCTAGAGGAGGGGGAACGCCTTTTCCACTCACAGATGTGGGTGAAGGGTTCATCGGTACAATTTATTATTGATAGTGGGAGCCAAAAGAACCTCGTTTCAGCAGAGGTCGTGAAGCGGTACAGTATCGGGTGGCTTCACGAAGGACAAGATCTCAAAGTTTGCTAGCAGTGCCGCCTTCCCTACAACATCAAGCCCTTCACAGACGAGGTATTGTGTGATGTTACACCTCTGGATGTTTGCGATGTACTATTAGGCCAGCCATAATTGTGGAGGCGACATGCTGTGTATGAGTCAAGGCCTCGCGCTGTCATTATTTCTTTGGATAATTCATTATACAAGATACCGGAGGTAGCCCCACCTACCGCCACCTCTTTGATCACTGCCAAGAAAGGTAGCAAGCTCATCTCCCAGACTAGGAAATTCATTTTATGTCTAGTTCGCTCCCAAAGTAAGGGGAAGATCATTGTTACATCCATGACCCTCGCAAAGGGTTCCTCCACGCAGCAGCAACAGCAAAAGGATATGGTCATGACAGAACATAGGAACAACTTCTCCTCACCCATAGGGGTACCACACAAGTTTCAGGTGGGTGACAAAGTTTGGTTGCATCTGCAGAGAGAACGCCTTACTAGAACCCATCAGAAACTCAGACCACTCAGACATGGTCCTTACACCAATACCAAGGCTACGGGCAAAAATGGTTGGAAGCACAACATTCCTCCATTCCTTTGCTTGCACTGAGTGTTCAATGTGGACCATTGCCGACCATGCTTCCCACCATTTCTGGACACATCAGAGATTGCAGAACAGCTCACTTGAGACCCAGCTTAGCAGAAGCTTCCTCATCTTAGTGAGGAACTCAATGAAATGGGGACCATTGCTTCCTAAGGAGGGAGGAATGATCTTGGTGGATGTTGGTGGCCACCCACCTATCCCATTTGGACCCCCACAACTATCTCTTTCAGTTTTTCAGTTTCCTTAATTATAGCACAGTTTACTATTTTTAGCAGTTTTTCGGGTCCTATACTTCCGAAGCCGTTTTGAGGCCCTAAACGACGTTTTTTGGGAAATCTACTGCCAACAAGTTTTCTATCAAAAAATCGTCTTTTCCATCATAGTCCTCGGAGAGATCTTTCCAACGGGCTATCATGCGCGTCAAATGGAGATAATACGACCAATTCGCGACCCCGGGAAGTTGACGTACCAACTTACCCAAAAAGGGGCCCACAATTTGGCGTTTCATCTTCTAGGGTTAGGTTTTGGAATGTGAAGGATTTTCCATTGTTTCTCAACAATAAATAGGCCTTCGAGCCTCATCGTAGAACAGTTCAGAGGCATGTAGCCACCACATCTCTTCTCAGAGATAAGCTACCATCGCCCTAGCTGGTTTATTTTCATTTCTGATTGTAAGCATATTTAAGTATTTTCCATTAATGAAATGAAGTATTATTTCTGTTGCATCTTTCTGTATATGGTTATCTCTGTATTTTGTTGCATTCCTATTTAAATCCAGATCAAATGCCCTCTTTCTAAATTCTTGAGTATACCCATGCACACTTTGCCCTTTCAATTGCCGAAGAGTTTGCCAACTCATCATGGCTTGTTGCATGTAGGCCAGTGGATAGAACTACTTTTTGATGGCAACAACAAAATCACTCCAGACAGAGATGGTCTTACCATGCTTCTTCATATCAGCTTGGGTTCTACCTTCCGACCAAACCAAGGTAGTGCCTCCTAGGCGTAGGCTTGTCAGCTGAATCTTACTCTTGTCCAAGTCTATGTTCTATACTCTGCGATACACATCAATTTTTCTAATCCAATTGTCCAACTTTTCAGCATTTAGCTCTCCATCATATATAGGCAAATCAAATTTTACATCTAGTTTAATCATAGATGCTTTCTTATTATGCACAGGGCTATTAGGAGGTGTAGGGAAGCTTTCTTCTTTCCCCTTTCCTTTGGAGTGGTCATGGGAATGAGATTAATCTTCTTCTTTATCTCGTTTAGAGCCTGATGAATTTTCATCCTTATGCTTTCTAAAGTCCCTATACATTTCTTCTACCATAGACTTTATAGCTAGGAAACTTTCTATGAATTGAGGGTCTGGCCCTATAGAACTTTCTTCTGACATTGTCTTCCGAGAATAGACTCTCCCAATTTTAGGATTAGTTTCCACCAACTCTCCTCCTACTAATTTAAGCTTTGATCTAGTGAGCATTCATAGCTGAACCAACACAAGCTTGTCTAACCTTACAGCTTAAAGCTCTGATACCACTTGATCTGATAATCACCCTATGAGTGACCTCAGTTGAAGATTTATTAAACAAAAGGTATTATAGACTCGTGCTGGTGTGTGTTCTATGTTATTGGAACAACGGATCGATCAGATTGCCAATACAAAGGCATTTTAAAGGGAAAGACAGCAGAGAAATATAGTAAGCAACACAAAGACAAAAATAGTTTTTAATAAGGAGTTCACCCTATTCTCTAGGGCTACATCTCCAGTCCAGCTTCAGTGGTGGCCTTGTTTTATTGTGTCTTACAGCAGAGAAATTACAATACAGGGACTCAATGTGAGTTATCTTGAAGCAGATTTTGCTAGGTAGGGTGGTTCTTGGATTCCCCAAGCGACTTAGAGTTCACATACTCTTTTTCTTCCTACCAGCCCTATGACCCTTGGTCTACAGTGGAAAGAGCCAATGTGATGCCCAGTCTGGACAGATTCCTCTATGGAAAGGCTTGAATCTTCAAGCTCTTTGGTGCTCGACGCTGCCTGTGGTCAGCTCGGCCCTTTGTCTTCTCTGCTTGGCTTTACTGTTCTCTGTGTTCAGTCCTCCTCTTAGGGTTCACTATTCACTATCTCTCTTGGTCGCTTGGACTCCTCTCCAAATCCTCTCTTCTTCTACTGTCTCTGTTCATGGCTTTAACCATTCGATCCCTATGCCTATTTGATTCCTCTCCAGCCTCCGTCGATTCTCCTTCTATAGCTGCGCTTGGAGTTCCCCTGTTCGGCGTCAGTATGAAGGCTCGGGAAGTGCCATGTGTACTCGTAGGAACAGCGCCAGCCTGCTCGTCGATTCATTTCTTCGGGTATGTCGTGGATATGTTCTTTCTTCACCGTGGTAGTCAAATGGATTCCAAATCCCTTTAAATCGCGGCTTAATTCCCTGTCGATTCTGCTTTTTTCTATTGGGTGCAATCTCAGCCATCCGATCTGGGCTCCTCAAGATCCGATGTCATATGCATGTTGAGCACAGTTGACTTGCTCGACCGATAGCTCGTGATCATGACGGTTTTTCTCTCACCTCCGCTGCCACGCGTCGATCGCTGAGTGGGATCGCTTCGCTCTCCTCCAAAACCTCTTACCTTTCAAGTGCACCCCAATCAAAACTGCCGGTTTCCAGGGCGTGGGTCCCACTTTTTCCCTTTAACGCTTTTTGTTTCTCCGCCCGCAGTTCTCTGGCTCCCAGTGTGACCAAGGGCTTAAGGCTTCCCCATTTTGACCCTATTTGCCTAGCGAATCAAAATTGCCTCATTTTCCCGATCCAGGGCTCCCAAGGGCTGTTTTGACCTCCCGCGCAGTCTCCATGGGCCTCGGTTAGCACGCTTTGACCAAGGTCCTCGTCGTTCCACATTGGCAGCCATTGCCATTGGTTCAAGATATTTTTTGATTGCTATTTTGGAATTTTCAAGGATTTGTTCAACTCGATACAGTCAAGGTTCTTAACAGTCTTTTGTGGATTTGATTCGGATCACCCCATTTTTATCCTCTATAGGATCCTCCCTTGGTTGAAAAAAATGTCTTCTCGGCCACCTATCCTAGTAAGTTTTCCTTCTTACTCTAGGGGAGCCCAGTAGGAAGGCCTATAATTCGACTGATAAAATCAGGGGTGAGTTCTAGGGATAAACCCCTAAATCTAACTGTGGCATGAGTTTTTGAATGGAGTTGCAGGGCCATTAGAAATTCTTCAGTTACCTCATCATCATATCCATGTATTCTATCGAAGAAGATCATCTAATTTGCCCCGGTGAAAAGGGCCACCACCTCAAGGTGCTCATGTAATTAGTTGGAGTCCAAGGGCTCCTTCCTCATAAACCCTCCTAGCATGCTGTTGATTGGTATCTGAAGTGCTTAGGTTAGGAGAAAAACAACAATTTCAAAGAAAATCAGAGACAGAGCGACAGTTGAATTTTATTTCTTTTTCTGAACTATAGGAGGAATTTCAGTGTGCTCCTTCTCACAACATTGAATTGAAATATTTCCCTTGTTTCAAACTGCTATTATCCCAAATTTGACTTTCTGTTTTTGAAAAGTTTTTTTTTTTTTTCTATTTTTTTATTACAGAACAGACGATAAGGACACAAGTTCCTTTTTTCTTTTAGCAAGTAGATAGATATGCAAATTCATTTCTTCTTTTCACACACATGGGATGGCCTCTACTGTTGCATGTACCTTCTTTACAGGAGAATTTGAAAAGGGATGAGGAGATTTCAGATGCAGAGAAGAAAACAGAAATGGTGTAGACTCAAGGAAAATATACAGGCAGAGTTTCGCTTTCCTTTTTAATATGTAGGTAGACTCGCTCTCTTTTTCAATCTAACGCCACGTTTAATTCACCACCTTACTCAAACAAGTCATATGTAGAGAGGTTTTCCCGAGCCTACCTCGTTTTGAGCTTGAATTTCGATGACAATCCTGGGTTTTCCTTCTGCAGAGCTATTCTTTGCCTTTCTCGTGGAAAGCTTCCTGTAGAAATCTCCTGGCTTCTATGGAATGAAACAATGCTCCTGTACAGCTTGATAGGTGGGAGGGTTTTAAAAAACTAGTAGAGAACTAGGGGAGGACGACTGGTTAGCTACTTTGGAAGTGGTCGATGCATACTCAGTCGAGAACGTCATGAATGCAAAGTGAACAAAGGGTGGCGAAGGCCTCAACTGAGATATCTTTTAACTGTTGGCATGATTCGTGGTGAGGAGATGAGGTGGCCGGATGGGTACGTTATCCCCACCTAGACCATTGGTCCTATGTCACAATCATAATGTTTCTGCATGCCAACTGACCACAATCACCTCCCTTACTCCCGTTATCCGTCACCACCACTACTAGTCTCGAATGTTTTCTCCTAAATGGGCATACCACATGTGCTGGATGCGTATTTGATCAGCAGTTTTGAATTTGATGGGGCTCGTTTGAATTCCACAAGGATGTGTAACTGAACGAGGGTGGCCAGTTAACTAGCCACCGATTGCATTCAATCATAACCATTCCCATAGTCATGCAACCTTGAAATATGATTGATGTAATTGAGGAATAGGTTTAGGCACTTACCTGCTCAGTCGCAACGGTGTTATGCATATTTCAGATTTTGGAACCCATTTCTTCACTGCTGTGGTTGCTTTCTCTCTGCATGCTCAGCCTCAGGCTTTTGTTGACACTCTCACATTCAAACAGAGCTCCTTGCATGTTTCGTATGCCTTACTTTGCTGACCCTATCTCTGCAGTATGCTTTTCAGAGGGATCAGCTGCTACAGGAATCCTATAGGATTTTCTGTAGTTGCTTCTCCTTTTGAAATTCAAGCTAATATCTGAGTAGGGCTACAACTACTGACGAGGGTCTTGGCTAACAAGGAATCAGAGATGGAAGTTATCAAGTAGGGTGAGTGAAAAGGTTGCTGCTTTGATTTGTCATATATTTTTTTTTTTTGCAGCATGAAGGAAACAAAATTTTTGTGTGTGACTATGCAGGGACAGAAAAACAAGTGCAATGAATGTGTACAGATATGGGAAGGTTATATAGGGCGATGGATGAAGGCAGGGAGGTCCACAAGCCTCATAGATAGATTTCCAACCTTTGGGTCCTCCTCTAAGATTGATTTTGGCCTTTCTGTAGTTTCTACAGGAACCTCCTACAGAAGATACAAAGTTTCTTGTAGGATGCGAAGTTTCAGACCAAATGAGACAAAAACTTTGGAAAGGGTAACGGAGATGGAGGAATGGACTGTGAGGAATGCATGCAGCTTGGTCATGTCCTTTATCTTTGTCTTGTGTGATCCTCCTAAAACCTGGAATGACCTTCTTGCAACCTGCAATTTATTCAAAAGAAATTAGGTTCATTTTTTTCTTCTTTCTTTTTTTTTTGTCTTTTTTTCTCTCTTGTTTTTTTTTTGAGACAGTTGGGGTGCCTCCAGGAGGTTTTCACCCTCACTGCCTACCCTGGGTGCCTCCAAGAGGTTTTCACCCAGGGATCTTTTATTTCATTTTTTTTCCTTTTTTTTTTGTTTTTTTGTTCGTTTGTTTGTTTATTTGTTTCTGCTCAAGGTGTGGGTGGAGTGGAGACAAGGACCTGCTCCACTACTAGCACTGATTTACCCATAGTTTCAATGAACTCCTACTTAGAAAGGGGCTTCCTGTAGATTTTCAATCGATGCCCATTGACGAGCATGGGGATGGCTTATTCATCAATGGTTCGGATAAGGACTGAACCATTGTCATTACATTTTTCCACTGTATATGGTCCCAACCATTTGGTTCTCAGCTTTCCCTTGAAATCATTGTACCTTGACTCATATAGTAGTGCCCAATCTCCTAACTGAAATTGTGTCTCTCTCAGGTGTCGGTTATGCCATAGTTTTCTTTGAAGTTGGACTACCTCTGAGTGGAGAAGGGCCTGCATTCTTTGTTCATCTAATCCATTTAGCTGAAGCAATCTTTCTTTCTGTGCATGGCTGAGGTCTAGGTCTAGCTGAGCTACCAACCTTAATGTGTTATATTCAAATTCTATGGACAACAAAGCCTTCTTCCCATAGACTAGCTCATAGGGTGTGAAACCTATGGTAGTTTTACAAGTAGTGTTATAGGCCCAGGTGGCCTCAACCAATCGGTTTGCCCAATATTTTATGTTGCTACTCACTGCCTTAGTCAAAATCTCTTCCAAATCTCTATTATTGATTTCCACCTATCCATTTGCTTGGGGGTGATAAGGGGTGGAAGTTCTGTGCTTAATCTTGTGGTGTGTCAGCAAGTCTTCAACTAAATTGGAGGTAAACTGACTCCCTTGATCTGTAACTAACTCTCTTGGGTAGACAAATTTGTAGAAGATATTTTCCCTTAAAAACTCAGCTACTTTTTCCTCTGTTGCTGCTTTGATTGCCTTTGTTTTTGCCCACTTTGTCAGGTAGTCCGTGCACACAATGATGTAAGACTTTTGTTTTGAAGGAGGGTTGATAGGACCCAAAACGTCCATGCCCCACTTCTCAAATGGCTCGAAAGTCACTTGAGGTTGTAGGGGAATCTCATCCCTTGGAGTCGCTTTCTCCATCCTTTGACATCGGTCACATTGGCTGATGTACCTTCTGACATCTTGATGAAGAGTGGGCCAACAATAACCTACCAGCAAAATCTTAAAAGCGGTCATTTTTGCTGCAAAGTGGCCCCCACAAGGTCCATCATGATAGGTTAAGAGGATGTCAAAGACTTCCCCCTCCCTGACACATTGCCTCAGAATTTGATCGGGGCAAAGTTTGAATAGGTTGCCCCCAATCCAAGTGAATGGGTGGCTTTTCCTTATGATCTTGCTCTTCTCTTTTGAGGATAGGTGTGGTGGAAACTGTGCTGAAACCAAGTAATTTGCTATATCAGCAAACCATGGAGAGAGTATTGAAATAGAAAATAAGTGTTCATCTGGCATTTGGTCATTCACCATTCCTTCTTCACCTGCAGGCAGATCTAGTCTAGACAGAAAATCAACAACAACATTTTCCTTACCAGGCTTATCAACAATAGTCAAATCAAATTGTTGCAACAAAAGTAACCATATAATGATATGAGCATTTACATATGGTTTATTCATCAAGTACCTAATTGCAGCATGGTCAATGTGTATGAATGTTTGATAACCTATGATGTAGTTTCTGAACTTGTTTAGGGAATGGACTACAACTAGGAGCTCTTTTTCAGTTACTGTGTAGTTTAATTCTACCTTGGATAGGTTTTTTACTAACAAAATTTATGGCATATGGTAGCTTCTATTCGACTTGTCCTAGGGCTGCTCCTATACCTTTATTCGAGGCAACTGTGTGAATGTGGAAAGGTAGGGCCTAGTTTGGACCTCTCAGATTGGGGCAATTACCAGCTTACCTTTCAAAGCATCCAGAGCCTCTTGACAGCTGTCAGTCCATATAAACTCAACATCTTTCCCTAAAAGACCAAAAAATGGAGAGGCTAGCTTGCTAAAATCCTTGAAGAATCTTCTATAATAACTTGCTAAGCCTAGAAAACTCCGAACATCTCTTACGTGTTGAGGAGATGGTACCCTTTGGATGATAGCAATCTTGTTGGGATCCACCTGTAATCCTTGTTGAGAAATTGTATGACCTAGCATGGTCCCTTCAGTCATTAGGAATTCACATTTTTCAGGACTGAGGGACAAGTTCATTTCAATACACTTGGATAAAACTTTTCCCAGGTTAGTTAATGCTTCTTGGAAGTTGGACCCATAAGGGGTAAAGTCATCCATATAGATTTCCACCGAATCATGAACCAGCTCAGCAAATATGTTCAGTACCACCCTCTGGAAAGTGGCAGGAGCATTGCACAACCCAAAGGGAAGGACTTGGTCGGCAAAGGTACCCCATGGACAAGTGAAAGTGGTCTTATCTTGGTCTTTCGGGCTAATTTGGATCTGGTTGTACCCGCTAAACCCATCTAAGAAGGAGAAAAACTTCTTCCCTACTAGGCCATCTAACACTTGATCTACGAAAGGCAGAGGGAAATGGTCCTTCTTGGTGGGTTTGTTCAGTTCCCGATAATCTACACAAATTCTCCACTGCCCGTTTTTCTTTGGCACTAGCACCAGAGGAGAAACCACTTGCTATTAGAGATGGGCTAAATGAATCCTGCATCCAGTAACTTTTGCAGTTCTTCTTTGACAATGTCCTTGAGGGCTAGATTCGTCCTTCTTTGAGGCTGCCTAATTGGCTTACAATCTTCCTTGATGTAAATGTGATAAATACAGACAGAAGGGTGGACTCCCTTCATCTCCTTATAGTTCCAAGCAAAAGCATCCAAGTGGTTCTTGAATAAGCTACACAACTCATTCTCCTGAGACGTGGATAGGGCTGAGTTGATCCTCAAGGTTATTTCTGGGCCAAATTCCACATTCTTAACTCAGAGAGCGGTCAGATCAACCACACAGAGATCAACTGAGGCATTGGCTTGGGTTTCTTCCACCAACTCCTCTAATGGCAACTCACCGGGGGGCGGATTTTGAATCAAATCTTCAATAGGATTATCGTCAGTTTGTGGACTCCCCATGGTAGTTTCTACTGTACACACTGGTGCGGAGTAGACTTCATCCTCATCTTCCTCCTCCAACTAGAGGGATAAATCATGTTTCAGTAGAGGTTGGGCAAGAGGATAGAGGACTAGCTGCTTGGACATATGCCCATTCTTGATTGTCATGTTCCCAGCTCGGCAGCTGATGTAGGCATTTGCAGTAGCCAGCCAAGGTCTCCCCAGGATGAGAGGATACCCAGTGAGCTTTGCCTTTGGTTGGAGAAACAAGAAATCAGCGAGGTACTCCCAGGAATCAATAGAGACCATGACATCTTCCACAATCCCCTCAGGGGTCACAGTGGAGCAGTCTGCTAACTGCAGTACTATCAAGGTCTTTCTTAGGGAGCCATGAAGGTTGAGCTTGAGCATAGTGTCCTTGGTCATCACATTAATGGCAGCCCCTAGATCGGTCAAGGTATGGGGGATTGTGGTGCCATTGATGTGGACATTGACTACTGGACTCGCAGGGTTTAGATATTTCGGACAAATTACCTGCCCCAACATCAAATCAGACAGTTATCCTATGACATTGATAGTTAGGGCATCTCTCCTTCATCTGCCTGGGTGTTTAAAGCACTTCTTCTTGATCATCTTGTTGTATACGGTCACATCCTTTATGGCCTGGAGAAGTGGTATTTTTACACATAACTATTTCAGTTCTCCCAGAAGTTTAGTTTCTTTTGGGGTCAGTTGTGTGGTTCAAGTTAGTCTCTCAGGAAAGGGTGGAATGACTTTCGGTTCACTTTCCTGTTTCTCTTCTTCATCCTCCTTAGGAGGAGGTTGGCTGGCTGGCAGGACCTTCCGAGATCATAGGTTGATCTCCTGAATCTCCACAACATAGGTAGGGCATGTTGTTTCTCCAGTATATACCTACTGGGCCTGTCTGTTATTGGGGTTTGGGTTCGGTTGAGTAGGTATTTTGGGTTGTCTTGGAGGAGTAGGAGCTAATGGTTGTGGTTGAGCAGGTGGTGGAGGCAAAAGACTAGGAGGAGAGTTGTATTGGTGTCTCCACCCCTTATGAGGTGCATTCCACTGAGGTTGTGGCTAAACATGAGAATGAAACAAATGAGTAGCAGGTTGAGTATGGTATTGAGATGGATATGACCAAGGAGGGGGTGTGGACCAGGAAGGATGAGTAGGGAGACCCCAAGAAGGTATGTGAGTGGATTGATTAGGGTTGTAATGAGTCTGGGATGTCCCTTGCATTCCCTGTTGGTAAGGTCTGGGTCCATGAGGCCTCCTTTTGTTCATGAAGTAAAGTGGTTCAGTGGCTCCTTCAGCCCCTTGGTACATAGCTTTAAATCTGGGTAAGGATGGGCACTGATTTGTAGGGTGGTCTACCTCACAGACAAAACACACCTCTATGGAGTGCAATGGACACTAGTTCCTAGGATGCTTTCTAGTGCATCTGGGACAAAATATGGCCAAAGTCCTCTCAGCTTCCTCTTGCTTCTTTTGGATTCACAAGGTATCCATTTGCATGGCAATGGTCCGTCTCTTCTCACGTTTGAGGTCTTCCATCTGATTTGCAAACTTGTTTCTGGATAAGGGGGCACTGGCTACAAGTTGACTTCCCTTACCTCTTTTTCTGGCTGCCCTAGAATGGTTTCTAAACACAGTCTTTATGTCATCATAAGGTAGCTGGTAGATGTCTCCCTCAGCAAGCAAATGGAGGGTATCTAGAAGGTCTTCATGGACTCCTCGGAGCAGAACCAGCTTCAAAGATTCAAGGTCAAGTGTGCACCTGGCCCTTTTATAACCGAGTTGGAACCTCTCTTCATAGCCTTCTAAAGATTCATCACTTCCCATGTTCATCCGAAAGATTTCTCCCTTTGTTTCCTTTGACCTACAGTAATCCCGGTATTTGTTGTTAAAGGCTTGCTGCATTTGAGCCCAAGTTGTGATACTGTTTTCAGGTAACCCCATGAACCAGTGGAGTGTTGCATCCTTGAGGGTAGAGGGAAAGAGTTTCAACTTTTGGTCGTCTTCTACATAGTCAAAGGTTCGACAAAGGACAAAAAACTCAAACAAGAAGGTATCAAGGTCTTCAGTGGTCAATCCATGGAAGTGAGGTAAGGCTGAGGGACTTATGTTTTTCATCTTTGTGTCCCCATTGGTCTCTCGGATGGGAAAGGTTCCTTCGATTCTCTCCTCATTTCCTATACCGTTTATGTGTTCAACCATGGTCTCAGGAGGACTGTTTTATTGCTCTTCTTCTGTTATATGATCTTCGTATATCTCTGGAGGTTCACCTATAGGTTCTTCTAGATTACTGCCACCAAAGAAGAGAGAAGGGTGACTTAGTGATGTGTTGGGGGTGTTGGGTAGGAATTTTCCTGAATTATCTCTGTTCCTATAAGGCATGAAAGAGAATCTCTTTTTAGGATTTTTTTGGTTATTTTTCTACTTGTACTTGCAAAACTAAAATTGACTGAACAACAAATTGCAACTAACTACAATAAACCTTGCTGAAATGAAAATTGTAGAATTGAAATGAAAGCGGGAAATGACTAATATATGTTGTTGAAATGAAATTGCAGAATTGAAATGCTAATCTATGCTTGCAGAATTGAAATTGCAAAATTGAAATGCTAAGCTACGCTTACAGAATTGAAATTGCAGAATTGAAGTGAAAGCAGGAAATGTCTAACGTACACTTGCTAAAATGAAATGAAAGTAGGAAATGTCTAATCTACTTTTGTGGAAATAAAATACTTAGCAAAATGTTGTAGTAGAAAATAGAAGAAAAGCAGTGATCACAAATACTCTGACGCTTCCTCAGCAACAACGCCAAAAAGATGGTGGGCCCCAATATTGCAGTGATGATGCTACAACTCCTGGGACTCCCTTCTTTACTTTTATAAACCCGGTAGTTCGTAACAAAATTGGAAGCGACGGTGTTGTATGCACAAGTACTAGCTCTTACTGCAGGCTGTCACTTGATTAGTTGGCACAAGTTCGCTAAGAGATGAAGCCAACTTCTATGAATTCTCAGAAGAAGCTTTTAATTGTGATGGAAGAAAGCTAACTCAAAAGAGGCTATTCTACTTGTAGAAAGAAGATGAAAGCCGAAAGGAAATGCAAACCCTAACAAACCCTAGTTTTCCCCATTAACCCTACCTTTGAAAGAAAAAGAGATGAAACTACTGAAATGGATGCCATGGACTATTGTCAAGATAGAATCCATGTACTTAAGCTATTTCTGAAGGAAAATGTGGAAGAACCATCTTTTTGTACTTTTGAGCAATTTTATGTAGAATTATTATGGTTGTGTTTTACTTATTTTACTGTGCAGATGTTTAGTGGTGACAGGAGATGGATTTGGCTATTGAAAATGATGAGGAAGGTGTGGAGAGGACCTAAGGAGTCCCTACCACCCTTCTGGAGAATTCCATGGTGATCAGATCTCGAAAAAGTGCTTGCATGAACCTCTACAGGAAGTCTGCAGGGGATCTACGGAAAGTTCTACTGGAACAGGCTGAAAGTGATTTTTGAAGGTTTGGAGAAGGAAAAATGGTGGGAAAGTGGAAATTAAGGATGGATAGAGTTGTTAAGGGGTCTAAGACATTTTAAATGAAGCTCAGGAGTGAAGAATATGGTTGGAGTTGTTCAAAGGTGAAGGAAGTGATTTTGCACAAAAACGTAGAAATTAGGGTTGTTTGAGAGAGTGTGGCTGAATGAGTATTGAAATCCTTGAGAAAGAGATTGGAGTAGGTTGTATGATGGAGGAAGGATAGACTGGAGTGTCTTATAGGTGCTCTGCACACTTCTTTTCAAAACTATCCCAAGCAAAAAATATGAAAACAAAGTTTTACTTATTTTTGACCTAATTCTGACCTAGAAAACTGAAAAGTGCTGAACAGAACTTGATGGACAGGAAGTTATGCAAGAAATATATGGAAACTAAGCAAGAACAGATCTAAGCATGAAAACACAACTGATATCAACTAATCCAACTCGAAATATAACACTAGCAATTGCATTGGAAAGCAAAAATAGTGTTTTGGTGGCAGCAAGAGTGCTTTGGTCTCAATTCATGGTCCCAAGGAGGGAGAAAGGAGCTCAAAGCCTTCTTGGTAGCCTTTTTTTGGATATTTCCTATTATTGCAGCAAACTAACTAATCAACCTGAAGCAAGAACAACTATTCTAATCATAAAAAACAACCTAAGTAATAAACAAAGATTTATCTAAATAACAGAAATTATTTCATGAATGCAAGAAAAACACATATAAATAAAAGAAGGAAGTACTGGGAAATTGGGTTGGGACCAACCCCAAGAGCTACAACCCCCTTAGAAATATCTGTTCTGGTTCAAGGCTGAATTCATCTTCATTGATAAAAAAATAATAGCCATGTCACAAAATTGTTTACAAAAAGAGCTCGAAAATGAGCTGAATGCAGAGTTTCACTAAAGTGCGAAAATAAACTGTTCAATAGATAACCTACTGAGGCCTGAGGCTTTCTTATTTATACAAGTTGAGGACCCCAATAGTCCTCCTAAACTTTAGGAACTTGACTACCAAAACTTGCAGATAACAGCGTCTTCACTAGACCTACTCGGCTGCCCCTTGAAATCATCTTTGGTGGGCTTTTGAACTCCAAGCTATTGGTGGAGAACTCGACGAAGGGGTCATTTAGTGTAGGAGACACCCCTCCTATAAATCCTTAGCCTTGTTTCTTCAAATTTGGCTGCTAATTTGCTCATAAATGCCTGAACTTGATCCAAAAATGTCCAAAAATCTGCACTAAAAACGTATTAGAATTCATGGTAAAATCATTATTCCCATTCACTCAGTTAACATAATTTTATTCAAAAGCAAGCATAAAACTATGGATAATGGTGGATTAAATGAGAATAATAGAAAAATGAGCCATATAATTACCCATTTCTGGGGCTCATCACTTCCTATCCTCAGGGATGGCTTCATTATGGAGATACAATTCACATAGAAAATTTTGTTCACTAGTAGATGCTTCTGTGAAAATTTTCACAAACGTTTCAGGTCCAACTACCTCATGAGGTCTCCCATCTCTAATTTCCTTTATTTGAAAGAATGCTAAGCATTCTACAAGAAAAAGAAACTAATTAGAAGATGATTTCTTGGTATCTAATAATCTTTGAACCAAATCAAACATGAGTAGTCTAGTTTTTAGCTGTTTATTCTCCTTCTTCTGGGCATGAGAATGTTGGAGTACCTGCTCCAAAGTTTCCTAGTTTTAATATATATGATTTTTCCATAGTAATTTATGCTCCTGCAAGATCCTATCTTGTGACATAACATATTCTTTCTTCCATTTATCCATTTGTGCTTCAGTGCTGCTAGTCTGAGTAAAAACAGTCTTTATAGGCCGAGGTTCAGTCTGAGTAAACACAGTTTTTGTAGACCGAGGTACAGGACTTTTAGTTTTAACAGTCACAATAGGCCGAGGTATTTGTGGTTTAACCTCTTTTTCAAAATTTTTTGAAGGCCCTGTTGGTTCTTTTGTGATAGTAGGGCGTTCCTCTTTAATTGCAGTAGAAGTGGATGCAGGGGAGGTTCCAGGCAGTGGAATTTCAACTATTTTATAACCGGCTTGATGATAAATGTTACTGCATTGGCTGCACATATATTCCTTATACCGGTCTTTCTCTGTACTTTTCTCAGCTGTGGATGCTGCATGAGCTAAAGTGTACAAATTAAGCTCTCTGTTATAGGCTTCCCTCGCCGTTATTAATTCCTGCTTATAAGCTTCGAGTTATGGTTTTAGAAACTTGTTTTCCTGTAGAAGGGAAGCCAGGGTGATTGGGCTTTGTGTAGCAGTCACAGTCTCAGTAGCTGGTTCTTGTGTGGTAGCTACTGGATGAGTAGCTTGTTGTTCTATAGCAACTACATAGTTTGCAACATCCTGAGCATCCAAATTTTGCATATCAATAGGTGGCTTTTATGTGGCAGATGCTGAATCAGTAGTTGGTTCTTGTGTAACAGTTACGTGTTGTGTAATATCCTGGTAATTTGTGTTCTGTATATCAGCAGGTGGTTCTTGTGTGACAACTGCTGAATCAGTAACTGGTTCTTGTCTGGCAGCTACTTGCTGTGCAACATCTTGATCATCTATATTCTGTATATCAGCAGGTGGTTCTTGTGTGTCAGCTGCTGAATGAGTAGCTAGTTCTTGTGTGGCAGCTACTTGCTGTGCAACATCTTGATCATTGATCAGCCCCGACAATGGGTAACTATATGGGCTCATTTTGCCTATTGTTTCCATTTAATCCACCATTTTCCATATTTTTGTGCATGTTTTTGAGTATATTTATGTTAATTGAGTGAATGGGGATAATCACTTTACCACAAAGACTAATGAGTGTTTATTGCAGATTTTTGGACATTTTTGGACCAAGACCAGGCATTTATGAGCAGATTGACAACCAAAAGTTGAAGAAACCAAGATGAGGACTTATAGGAAGGGTGTCTCTTGCATTAATGACCCCTTCGTCGAGTTCTCCACCAACAGCTTGGAGTTCAAAGGCCACCACATCGATAATCACAAGGGCAACCAAGTAGGTCTAGTGAAGTTGTTGTTATCTGCAAGTTTTGGCAGCCGAGTTCCTAAAGTTTAGGAGGACTGTTGGGAGTCATCAACTTGTATAAATAAGAAGGCCTCAGGCCTCAATAAGTTAGCTACTGAATAGTCTATATTTGCATTTTAGTGCAACTCTGCATTCAACTCATTTTCGAGCTCTTTCTATAGATAGTTTTGTGATGTGACTATTATTTTTTTGATCAATGAAGATGAATTCAGCCTTGAACCAGCACTGATCTTTCTAAGGGGGCTGTAGCTCTTGGGGTTTGGCCCAACCCAAGTGCCCAGTACTTCCTTCTTGTACTTATATGTGTTTTTCTTGCATTCATAAAATAATTTCTGTTGTTTAGATTAAATCTTGTTTTGTTACTTAGGTTGTTTTTTATTATTAGAATAGTTGTTCTAGTTTCAAGATTGATTAGGTAGTTTGCTACAATAATATAAGAAGATCCACAAAAAGGCCACCAAGCAGGCCTTGATCTCCTTTCTCCCTCTGTGGGACCATGAATTGAGACCAAGGCACTCTTGCTGCCACCAAAACATTGTTTTTGCTTTCCAATGCAATTGCTAGTGTGAGATTTTGAATTGGAGAAATTAATGTTAGTTGTATTTACATGATTAGATATATTCTTGTTTAATTTCCATGGCTTTCTTGCATCATTTCCTGTCTATAAAATTCTGTTCAACACTTTTCTGGTTTTTATGGAAGAGTTAGGTTAAAATAGGTAAAACTCTATTTTTTTAATTCTCCTTGAACCAGTTTTTAGAAGCATGTGTGCAGCTCACTTGAATACCATCCCAGCTTATCATCCTTTCATTATCCAACTTTCTCTAGTCCATTTCTCAAGGTTTTCTCCATTCATTCGCCACACTTTCCCAAACAGCCCTAATTTCTATGTTTTTGTGCAAAATCACTTTCTTATCCTTTGAACAAATCCAACCATCTCCTTCATGTTTGATATTCATTGATAGAGTCCTAGACCCTCTAACACCCTCATCTAACCTTCATTTCCCTTTTCCCACCATTTTTCCACCTCCAAACCTTCAAAAATCACTTTCGGCCTCTTCCTGTAGAACTTCCTGTAGATCCCTTGCAAACTTCTTGTAGAAGTTCATGTGAGCGATTTTTCGAAGTCTGATCGCAATGAAAATCTCCAGAAGGGTGCTAGGGACTCCTTAGGTCCTCTCCACATCTTCCTCATCATCTGCAATAGCCAACTCCATCTCCCTTCACTATCAAGCGTTTGCATAGTCACAAATAGTTAAAACACAAACATAATAATTCTGCATAAAATTGCTCAAAAGTACAAAAAGATGGTTCTTCCAAATTTTCCTTCAAAAGTAGCTTGAGCACATGTATTTTACCTTGACAGTAGTCCATGGCATCCATTTTAGTAGTTTCAACTCTTTTTATGGAAAAAGTAGGGTTAGTGGGTAAAACTAGGGTTTGCTAGGGTTTGCGTTTCCTTTTAGTTTACATCTTCTTTCTGCAAGTAGAATAGCCTCCTTTGAGTTAGCTTTCTTCCATCACAGCTAAAAGCTTCTTCTAAGAACTCATAGAAGTTGGCTTAAGCTCCTAGCAAACTTGTGCTAGCTAATCAAGTGACAGCCTACAGTAAGAGCTAGTACCTGTGCATACAACATCGTCGCTCCAAGTTTATTATGAACTACCAGGTTGATAAAATTAAAGAAGGGAGCCCTAGGAGTTGCAGCATTATTGCTACAATACTAGAGCTCACCACTTATTTTTGGCATTGTTGCCGGGGAAGCATCAGAGTATTTATGATTACTGCTTTTCTTCTATTTTCTACTGCAACATTCTGCTAAGTATTTTATTTCAGCAAGAGTAGAGTAGTTGTTTCATTTCCATTCTGCAATTTCATTCTATAAAAGTAGATTAGACATTTCCTACTTTCATTTCATTTTAACAAGCATAGATTAGACATTTCCTGTTTTCATTTCAATTTTGCAATTTCATTTCAGCAAGTGTAGATTAGACATTTCCTGCTTTCATTTCAATTCTGCAATTTCATTTCAACAAAGGTAGATTAGACATTTCCTGCTTTCATTTCAATTCTACATTTTCATTTCAGCAAGCGTAAATTAGTCATTTCCTGCTTTCCTTTCAATTCTGCAATTTCATTCTAGCAAAAGTAGATTAGATATCTCCTTCTTTCATTTCAATTCTACAATTTTCATTTCAGCAAGGTTTATTTTAGTTAGCTGCAATTTGTTGTTCAATCCATTTCAAGTTTTTGTGGGTACAAGTAGAAAAAGAAACACAAAAGTACAAAAAAGAGATTCTCTTTCATTCCTCGTAGGAACAGAGACAATTTAGGAAAAATCCTACCCAACACCCCCAACAAATCACCAAGTCACCCTTTTCTCTTCTTTGGTGGCAGTGATCTAGAAGAACCTATAGGTGAACCTCCAAAGATATACGAAGATCCTATAACAGAAGAAGAACAAGAAAACATTCCTCCTGAGACCATGGATGAAAACAGAAATGGTAGAGGAAATGGGGAGAGAATAGAAGGCACCTTTCCCATGCGAGAGACCAATGGGGACACAAAGATGAAAAACATAAGTCCCTCAGGCTTACCTCACTTCCATGGATTGACTACTGAAGACCCTGATACCTTCTTGTTTGAGTTTTTTGTCCTTTGTCGAACCTATGACTATGCAGAAGACGAGAAAAAGTTGAAATTCTTTCCCTCTACCCTCAATGATGTAACACTACACTGCTTCATGGGGTTACCTGAAAACAGTATCACAACTTGGGCTCAGATGCAACAAGCCTTTAACAACAAATATCGGGATTACTGTAGGTCAAAGGAAACAAAGGGAGAAATCTTTCGGATGACCATGGGAAGTGATGAATCTTTAGAAGACTATGAAGAGAGGTTTCAACTTAGTTATAAAAGGGCCAGGTGCACACTTAACCCCTAATCTCTGAAGCTGGTTCTGCTCCGAGGAGTCCCTAAATATCTTCTAGATACCCTCCATTTACTCGCTGGGGGAGACAACTACCAGCTACCTTATGATGATATAAAGATTGTGTTTAGAAACCATTTTAGGGCAATCAGAAAAAGAGGTAGGGGAAGTCAACTTTTAGCTAGTGCCCCCTTATCCAAAAATTAATTTGCAAATCAGATGGAAGATTTCGAAAGCGAAATGAGACAGACCATTGCCATGCAAATGGATACCTTGCGAATCCAAAAGAAGCAAGAGGAAGCTGAGAGGGCTTTGGCCATCTTTTGTCCTAGATGCACTAGAAAGCATCCTAGGAAAGAGTGTCCATTGCGCTTTGTAGAAGTGTGTTTTGTCTGTGAAGAAGACCATTCTACCAATCAGTGTCCGTCCTTACCCAGATTTAAAGCTATGTACCAAAGGGCTGAAGGAGCCGCTGAACCACTCTACTTTGAACCAAAGGAGGCCATATGGACCCAGACCTTACCAGCAGGGAATGAAAGGGACCTCCCAGACTTATTACCACCCCAATCAATCCACTCACATACCTTCTTGGGGTCCCCCTACTCATCCTTCCTAGTCCACACCCCCTTGGTCATATCCATCTAAATGCCATACTCAACTTGCCGCTCATTCGTTTCATTCTCACGTTCAGCCACAACCTCAGTGTAATGCACTTCATCAGGGGTGGAGGCTACAATACAACTCTCCCCCCGCTCTTTTACCTCCACCACCTATTCAACCACAACCATTACCTCCTGCTCCTCCAAGACAACTAAAACTACCTGCTTAACCGAACCCAAACCCCAATAACGGACAGGCCCAGTAGGTATATACTGGAGAAACAACATGCCCTACCTATGCTGTGGAGATTCAGGAGATCAACCTATGATCTGGGAAGGTCCTCCTAGATAGCTAACCTCCTCCTAAGGAGGATGAAGAAGAGAAACAAGAAAGTGAACTGAAAGCCATTCCACCCTTTCCTGAGAGACTAATTGGAACCACACAACTAACCCCAGAAGAAACTGAACTTCTGGGAGAATTGAAATAGTTATGTGTAAAAATGCCCCTTCTCCAAGCCATAAAGGATGTGCCCATATACAACAAGATGATCAAGGAGAAGTTCTTTAAACATCCAGGCAGGCGAAGGAGAGATGCCCCAACTATCAATGTCATAGGAAAATTGTCCGATCTGATGTTGGGGTAGGTAATTTGTCCAAAATATCTAGACCCTGGGAGTCCAGTAGGCAATGTCCACATCAATGGAACTATAATCCCCAATACCTTGATTGATCTAGGGGCTGCCATTAATGTGATGATCAGGGACATTATGCTCAAGCTCAACGTTAGGGTTCCCTAAGAAAGACCTCGACAATACTGTAGTTAAGGGAAAATATCTTCTACAAGTTTGGCTACCCAAGAGAGTTAGTCACAGATCAAGGGAGTTAGTTTACCTCTAATTTGGTTGAAGACCTGCTCACACACCACAAGATTAAGCACAAAACTTCCACCCCTTATCACCCCCAAGCAAATGGACAGGTGGAAGTCACTAACAAAGCGTTGGAAGAGATTTTGACTAAGGTAGTGAGCAGTAGAAGAAAAGATTGGGCAGACTGATTGGTTGAGGCCACATGGGCCTATAAAACTACTTAAAAAACTACCATAGGTTTCACACCCTATGAGCTGGTCTATGGGAAGAAGGCTTTGTTGTCCATAGAATTTGAATATAACACATTAAGGCTGGTAGCTCAGCTGGACCTAGACCTCAGCCATTCACAAAAAGAAAGATTGCTTCAGCTACATGGATTAGATGAACAGAGAATGCAAACCATTCTCCACTCAGAGGTAGGCCAGCTTCAAAGAAAAATATGGCATGACCGACACCTCAGATAGAAACAATTTCAGCCGGGAGACTGGGTGTTGCTGTATGATTTAAGGTACAAAAATTTCAAGGGCAAGATGAGAACCAGATGGTTGGGACCATATACAGTAGAAAAGTGCAATGACAATGGTTCAGTCCTTATCCAGACTATTGATGAAGAAGCCATCCCCATGCTCGTCAATGGGCATCGATTGAAAATCTACAGGAAGCCCCTTTCTAAGCAGGAGTTCATTGAAACTTTAGGTAAATCAGTGCTGGTAGTGGAGCAGGTCCCTGTCTCACTCCACCCACCCCCCGAGCAAAAAAAAAAAAAAAAAAAAAAAAAAAAAAAAAAAAAAAAGAGAAAAAAGAAAATGGAATAAAAGATCCCTAGGTGAAAACCTCTTGGAGGTGCCCAGGGTAGACAGTGAGGGTGAAAACCTCCTGGAGGCACCCCAGCTATCTCAAAAAAGAAAAAGAAAAAAACCTAACTTCTTTTGAATAAATTGTAGGTTGTAGGAAGGTCATTGCAGGAGGGTTACACAATAGGAAAAGACATGATAGGCTGCATGCACCCTTCACAGTCCATCACCCCATCACTGTTATCCTTTCCCAAGTTTTGGTCTCGTTTGTTCTAGAATTCCACATCCTACATGAAACTCTGTGTTTTCTACAGGAAGGTCCTGTAGAAATTACGGGAAGGCCAAAATCCATTTTAAAATAGAACACGAGGGTTGGAAATTCGTCTAGAAGCCCTGTGAACCTCTTTACCACCATCCATATTCCCATTTTTCCATTCCATCCCTATACACCTACATCTCCACTCATTTTTCTCACCGCAAAACCACATACATATATTCTGTTTTTGTCATCCTGCAAACACACAACAAAAAGAAAAAATAACAAATCAAGGCAGGAGTAGTTTCCCTCATCCCTACCTGATACCCTCCAGCTGTGATTTCTTCTCAGTCGAGACCTTCTTCAGTAGTTTTAGCCCTACTCACATATTAGCTTAAATTTCAAGAGGAGAAGTAGCTACAGGAAATCCTACAGGATTCCTGTAGCAGCTGATCCCTTTGAAAAACATACTCCAGAGACAGGGTCAGCACAGTAGGACGTATGAAGAGAAATGTTTGAATGGGAGATCATTGGGAAAACCCAAGGCCGAGCATGCAGAGTGCAAGAACCAACAACAACGAGGAAACGAAGTGCCAAAATCCGAAATATGCATAACACACCAGTGACTGAGCAGGTAAGTGCCTAAACCTATTCCTCGATTGCATGAATAATATTTCAAAACTACATGAACTATGGTAATGGTCAATTATGTGGAATCAGTGGCCAGCTAACTGGCCGCCCTCATTCAGTTCACACCCCGTCACAGAATTCGGTTGAGCCACGTCCAAATTCAAACTGTTGAGTAGATACGCCGTCATCACGTGTGGCATGTCAACTCAGGAAGAAGGCATTTGAAACTGGTAGTGGTGGCGGCAGATAATGGGAGTAAGGGAGGTGATTGCAGTCAGGTGGCATGAGGAACCATAATGGAATTGGCGTCGGACCAACGGTCGGGATGGGGATAACGTACCCATTCATCCACCTCATCTCCTCACTACAGATTACGCCAATAGTTAATTACAATGCACTCCAAGCCTCCACCACCCTTTTGGTTCATTTGCATGTTATGAAGCTCTTGATTGCAGTGTTTCTCTACCACCTTCAGAGTAGCAAACCAGTCGTCCTCCGCTAGTTTTCTGTCAGTTTTTTCGAAACCCTCTTGCCTATCGGCTCTACAGGAGCCTTGCTGCATTCTACAAGAGCTGGAGAATTTCTACAGAAAGGTAGAAAACAACCAGTAGAAGGAAAACCCAAGAGTTTTACCAGAATTCGAGCTTAAAATGAGGTAGGCTTGGGAAACCTCCCTGCATAGGACTTATTTGTATAAGGTGGTGGATTAAAAACACAGAATTGGATTGAAAGAAAGGAGAATGAAGTTTAAAAGTTTGTCTGCATATTTTCCTTGAGTTCTACAGAGTTCTCTATTTTCTTCTCTGCATTCGAAGTCTGTTTTCTTCTTTTTTCATATTTTGGTGTAAAGAAAACATTTGCAATCATAGAAACTGGCCTGTGTGGGAAAAAAATCTAAATTGCATATCTGTCTATTCTATGGGAAAAAACCCTGTGTTATTTATACTCTGTTCTGTCAAAAAAATATATTTTCTCTCCACAAGCAGAAAATCAAATTTGGGGTAAGAGCAGTTTGAAACAAGGGAAATATTGCAATTTGGTGTTGTGGGAAGAAGCACACTGAAATTACTCCTACAGTTCAGGGGAAAAAAACAAAATCCAGCTATCCCTCTACCTCTGATTTTTGAAATCATTGTTTTTCTCCTCACTTAAGCACATCAGAAACCACTCAGCATCATCCCAGGAGGATTTATGAGGGAGGAGCCTTTGAACTCCAACCAACTCCATGAGCACCCTGAGGTGGTGGCCCTCTTCACCAGGGAAAATTGGATGATTTTCTTTGAAAGAGTACATGGATATGATGATGAGGTAACTGAAGAATTTTTGATGGCCTTAAGACCCCATTTGAAAACACATACCATAGTTAGTTTTAGGGGTTTGTCCCTAGAACTCACCCCTGATTTTATTAGTCGAATCATAGGCCTTCCACCTGGGCTCCCTTGGAGCAAGGAGGAAAAAGCATTGGGACAGGTGGCCAAGAAGATATTTTTTCAACTTGGGGAGGATCCTATAGAGGATAAAAATGGGGTTAGAATGACAACCTTACCTCCTCCATGGAATGAAGTCAACTACCAAATAATGAAATATATCACTTGTGAAGGAAGGTTCAACATAATTTATGGTTATCACTTCAGGTTGCTACATGAATTGAGGTATGGGATGGACCTGCCTCTAGTTAAAAAGTTGAGTCTCCCATATTTTCTCCTCTAGTCTTTAATAGAATGTATTACCAAGCTAAATGAAGGAGTCCTAGACCAGCTGGCCCACCATGGGCTCATCAAACTATTGGTAGAAGATGCCTTACATACATATACCATTCCCATAGCTTGGGACGTTTTTAGAACTATGTTCAGAGATGATGACATCAAAACTTTGACTGAGGATATCAGCCCATCTGGTAGTAAGGAGGAGGAAGAGGAAGAGGAAATTGAGGAAGAAGTGCATGAGGAGACACCACATATTCAGACAGAGGAAGAGCAGGAAACAGAGGAGGAATAGGAAACATAAGAGAAACTTGAAAACCCACAGCAGAAAAGAAGACCACCCAAAAGAAAGAGAAAAGGAAAAGAATAGAAAGTGAGAAGAATAAGCTTAAGAAAGTCCAAAAGCGGACTGCCACAAGCAAGGCAGGAACCCGAAAAGAAAAAGAGAAGCCATTTCCAAAAATAGCAGAAATAGCAAGCATGGAAATGACAGTAGAAGATGAAGGGGAGCAACAGCAGGAAGAAACATCCCCTGAAACCTTGGCAAAAGAAGCAGTAGCTGTGCTGGCTGCATTGAGCACACCAAAAAAACAAAAAGGAAAAAGGAAAAGAGAAGCAACCATGTATTTAAAGGCCAAAAGGAGCACCAGGATAAAGGTGGGCAAGCCCCAACCACCATCAAAAGAACCTATAATAATTGAGGATTCCCCTACTGAGAAAAAGGAGGAATCCCCCTCCAAAATATCTATCACTTATGAGAGAGGAAGTCCCAAAACTTCCACCTAGAAGGAAAGAATCAGACTGATGGACACCAACACAGTTCTACAGGAAGCTAAGACCTCTTTACAGGAAACGATGTCCAAGCTAAATGAGACTAAAAAATTGGAAGAGGAGGCAGCAAAAGAGTCACAAGAAGAAGACAAGACCGAGGAGATACCTGAACCAAGCCCTCAGGCTAATTTGGGCTCATATTACAACTTGCTAGATGGTGGGAAGATCATCCCATAGAAATTTGCTATACCCCTTTTCTTTGAATTAGAACAAGAAAGAATTAGAACACACACTTGGATGAAAATTGCTAATCCAAGGGAGTTGCAGATATAGGCCACATGGAAGAACATATGAAAGAATTAAGAAGGGAGTTGGCAATGGTGAGACACACTGTAAGCATTAAAAGAGCCCAGCTACAAGAGGAAAATGCACTGCTAAAAAAGCAGTTACAACAATAGGAAACTCAAAGGGCATACATAACATAGATTTCGGAAGAGCAGCAACTACAGGAAGGTCCCCTAGTAGGACATGAAATGGCAGAGGAACAGCAGCCAAGGGAAGAGACACAGTTTGATGTTGAAATGATCATAAAGCAGCAGCAAGAGAGGGACTCTCAGGCAGTAACTAAAATACTGATGCTGAAACAACAGTTGCAGGAGAGAGAATCCCAGATGGCCTGCATGGCCAGCTGGGAAATGGAAGCCTTGCAATGTAGACAACCAACTAGATATTATGCGTTGTATCTTAAATACCAATGGCTCCAGTTCCAAATCAAAACATTGGCCCAAAGGGGCACAATACCTTTCCAAATTATGGTCAGTTTATGCATCTATGTGCTACTAGTTCGGCTGAGGACAAGGCCAAATTAGCAGAGTTTTACTTACATAATATGGCACTCCCTGATATGAAATTTTGGAACCCCAATGCTGCATTAGGAGATGTACAGCTCATGGCTATGGCTTCCTGGATGAGCCATGAGGAAAAAAAGCAGTGGAAGTTCAACAGATCATGGCCAAAGAACTGAATGAGCCCCTGCAAATCAAGGGTAGAACCAGAAGACCCCTCAACTCTCATATACGCTCATTAACACCTTTCTAACAATGCTCAAGTTCTCTCGGATTATGTCAAAAGGCAAGTGCAAGCTATCGCCCATTTTGAAGATATGGAAAGATTATTTGGCGATGATTGCCTTCATGCTTGTATGAGGAGATGGAATACACTATCCTATAGCTTAAAGATCAGGTAGTATCACTCCCCAACCAGAATGAGGGAGGCTTTGGCAAGAGTGCCCCTATACAAAAAATCAATGCAAAACCTGAAAGCCAACTAGATTGGCCTCAAGTTTAGTCCTCCACTACTCTTAGGACTACTGGAAGGGGTTAAGGAAGAAGAAGAACAAAAGTAGTGGGAGGAAGTGGACAGAAAGGAAAGCTTTCATGACAGGGAAGAAGACACCACCTCAGAAGCATGGGATGTCATGGAAGCTTTTAAGGCCATCAAGGATGAAGAATTGGATTAGTTGCTCAGAAGATGAGCAACCCATTCAGCAGGGGGGTGATGAACCCCAGAAATGAGTAACTATATGGGCTCATTTTGCCTATTTTTTCCATTTAATCCAACATTCTCCATAGTTTTGTGCATGTTTTTGAGTATATTTATGTTAATTGAGTGAATGGGGATAGTCACTTTACCACAAAGTATAATGAGTGTTTATTGCAGATTTTTGGACATTTTTGGACCAAGACCAGACATTTATGAGCAGATTGACAGCCAAAACTTGAAGAAACCAAGTTGAGAACTTATAGGAAGGGTTTCTCCTACATTTATGATCCCTTCCTTGAGTTCTCCACCAATAGCTCGGAGTTCAAAGGCCACCACATCAATAATCACAAGGGTAGCCGAGCAGGTCTAGTGAAGTTGTTGTTATTTGCAAGTTTTGGCAGCCGAGCTCCTACAATTTAGGAGGACTGTTGGGAGTCCTCAACTTGTATAAATAAGAAGGCCTTAGGCCTTAGCAGGTTAGCTATTGAACAATCTATTTTTGTACTTTAGTGTAGCTCTGCATTCAACTCATTTTCGAGCTCTTTCTATAAACAGTTTTATGATGTGACTATTATTTTTTTGATCAATGAAGATGAATTCAGCCTTGAACCAACACTGATATTTCCAAGGGGGTTGTAGCTCTTGGAGTTGGGCCCAACCCAAGTGCCCAGTACCTCCTTCTTGTACTTATATGTGTTTTTCTTGCATTCATGAAATAATTTCTGTTGTTTAGATTAAATCTTTCTTTGTTACTTAGGTTGTTTTTAATGATTAAAATAGTTGTTGTAGTTTCAAGATTGATTAGGTAGTTTGCTGCATTAATAGAAAATGATTCACAAAAAGGCCACCAAGTCGGCCTTGATCTCCTTTCTCTCTCTGGGGGACCATGAATTGAGACCAAGGCACTCTTGCTGCCACCAAAACACTATTTTTGCTTTCCAATGCAATTGCTAGTGAGATATTTTGAGTTGGAGAAATTAATGTTAGTTGTATTTACATGATTAGATCTATTCTTGTTCAATTTCCATGGCTTTCTTGCATCATTTCCTATCCATAAAATTATGTTCAACACTTTTTTGGTTTTTAGGGTAGAGTTAGGTTAAAGTAGGTAAAACTCTGTTTTTTTAATTCTCCTTGAATCAATCTTTAGAAGCAGGTGTGCAGCTCACTTGAATACCATCCCAGCTTATCATCCTTTCATCACCAAACCTGACCTAGTCCATTTCTCAAGGTTTTCTCCACTCATTTCGCCACACTTTCCCAAACAACCCTAATTTCTACGTTTTTGTGAAAAAAATCGTTCTTATCCTTTGAACCAATCCAACCATCTCCTTCATGTTTAATCTTCATTGATAGAGTCCTAGACCCTCTAACACCCTCATCCAACCTTCATTTCCCTTTTCCCACCATTTTTCCACCTCCAAACCTTCAAAAATCACTTTCGGCCTCTTCCTGTAGAACTTCTTGTAGATCCCCTACAGACTTCCTGTAGAAGTTCATGCGAGCGATTTTTCGAAGTCTGATCACAATGAAAATCTCTAGAAGGGTGCTATGGACTCCTTAAGTCCTCTCCACACCTTCCTCATCATCTGCAACAGCCAACTCCATCTCCCTTCGCCATCAAGCCTCTGCACAGTCACAAATAGTTAAAACACAAACATAATAATTCTGTATAAAATTGCTCAAAAGTACAAAAAGATGGTTCTTCCACATTTTCCTTCAGAAGTAGCTTGAGTACATGTATTTTACCTTGACAGTAGTCCATGGCATCCATTTAGGTAGTTTCAACTCTTTTTCTGGCGAAAGTAGGGTTAGTGGGTAAAACTAGGGTTTGCCAGGGTTTGCATTTCCTTTTAGTTTTCATCTTCTTTCTGCAAGTAGAATAACTGCCTTTGAGTTAGATTTTTTTTACATCATAGCTAAAATCTTCTTCTGAGAACTCATAGAATTTGGCTTAAGCTCCTAGCAAACTTGTTCTAGATGATCAAGTGATAGCCTGCAGTAAGAGCTAGTACTTGTGCATATAACACCGTCGCTTCCAAGTTTGTTACGAACTACCAGGTTGATAAAAGTAAAGAAGGGAGCCCTAGGAGTTGTAGCATTATTGTTGCAACATCAGAGCTCACCAATCATCTATATTATGTATATTGGTAGGTGGTTCTTGTGTGATAGCTACTGAATGAGTAGCTGGTTCTTGTGTGGCAGCTACTTGATGTGCAACATCTTGGTCATTTGTATTATGTATATTAGCAGGTGGTTCTTGTGTGGCAGATGCTAAATAAGCAGCTGGTTCTTGTGTGACAGCTACTTGATGTGCAACATCCTGGGTATCTAAATTTTTTGGATTAGCAGCTCGTTCTTGTGTGGCAGTTGCTAAATGAGTAGCTGGTTCTTGTGTGACAGCTACTTGTTCTGAAAGAAATGGTGTCACAAAATCCTAGGCATCTAGTTCTTGTGTTTCAGTGCCCGAGGGTGAGATAGGTAAATATTTAGGGACTTGGGACTATGGTGGGGTATGGGGTTTTAGACCAATAGGTGAGGAATTTAGGATGGTAGCAATAGTTGCCGCTTCAGTTGACGCCCTCATTCGTCTTTGGCGTAAAAAGGCAGGGAGAGTAGTAATTTTCCTTTTATGAGTGGGTTTTTCTAGAGGGGGAGGGTTATCAGAGAGGGTAGCTTCTTTGGTTGAGGCCCTCATTCATCTTTTTGGTAGGAAAACAGTCTTATTTTGCCTTTTTCTTTTTAGCATAGCAATGGGAAAGTTATCTTCAGAATCATCACTAGGAATGTGGACAGTAGGATTAGATGATTCTGCTAAATTATGGGATGGAGTTGATGTGGTGGAAGGGTCAATTGGGTTAGCTCATTTTGTTGGTGGAATCTATGGGGGATCAGGAATGCTCCCTGGTTGCTGTTCGGAGGGATTTTCAAGGATTTCTTGAGGATTATCAGTAGCTTGTTGAGGGATTCCAGGAGCTTCTTGAGGAATTTCAACAACTTCTTTAGGGTCTAGGGGTGGGTTATTGAGAGGGGGAGGGTATTATCAAGCCAAACCCCTCTGAATTAGTAGCTGGATAAGACGATGATGGGTGAGGGAAAGGAGTGGGGATTTTTCTTGTCTACAGTAATGTGACATATTCTTTAGACACCCAAGTAAATAATACGACATATTCAACAGTCGACCATATCTCAAATCATTTAACAAGACAAAATCATGTTGATAGACTACCCGGTAGTGACCTTCACAGGTGAGATAATGCTTGATGAATTCAGCAACTGTCGGCCATGGAGGCGGTAATGAGTGAAGTTGGACACCCCAGCCTTTGGGCTCGACCTACTCTCATGGTAGAAGAAAGTCCTATTGTGCATTTAGAATGATATGTTTACAACTAACCCATCAAGTGCCAGTGATCGGTAGACCTAAAACCTATGGTATATCATACTGTGATACCAGAATTTGAACTCTTTGGATAGTAGAGTAGCCATCCCGTAAATTACGTGCAAATTCAAGGGCTTGTTGTGGATCAAATCCTTGAAGCTTCTGAAAATATTCTACCTAGCCTGCCCGCTGAAAAATTTGATATACCTCTGGGTGTAATTCTAGTAGAGCTATCGAGCTGGGCTCATGTCGAATAGAAGGTCCTCCCATAGTTAACCACCTTCAGTAAAATGCGCAGTCAAAAACCGAGTTACCGCACTTCGGACAGAGTAAATTTTGCAAGTGAGAACATGGAGTAACATCACAAAGGTGGGGTGATAAGACATGATCGTGGGTAAAAGAACGACGGTAATTGGCTTGCTGTGAAATGATGGCATATAATCTTGGTATTCCCCCCCAATTATGGCTGAAATAATGGCTTTAAATGTATGGGGATCATGGTAATAATGACATAATCTTCTCATTTAACTATAGTTTAATAGTATTTACACATAATAATTACATACATCATGTTTAATTTTGATACATATTCGGAGAATATAGTGTGCGTTGATAATAGATCATCAATAGTTATGGAAGAAGGTCTTAAAACATGAGGGTGATTATATGAAAGGCCTGTATAATCATAGGATAAGGCAATGAAAGGACAGAGTTATAAAAATAATGAAAGAAGTGATTTTCACAACGGAAAGTAGTGTGTGGTAATTCTTTGAAAAGAAATGGTGTTTCAGCAATGGAAAATGGGTAAAGGTTGGTGTTTCAGCAATAGGAAAATGGGTAAAGAATGGTGTTCTAGCAACGGGAAAATGGGTGGAGGATGGTGTTTCAACAACGGGAAGATAAGGAAAAATGTTGCTATAAGTGGGAGAAATAGAGAAAATGTTGCTGAAGAATACTACTTCATTGATGATAAAAAATAGGAAAAATGTTTCTGAAAAATAATGGGAAACATGGGGAAGAGAAAAAGGGGAAATGTTGTGGAAAATAGGGGAATGAACTATGTATTGAAATGAGATGACAGTGCTTCACAAACTGAAGCTTAAATCTACCTATAGTAGGATTGTCCTTTCCAATCAGCATTTCCTACATCCGGAATCCACAAAATAATCAATTGTAACATGCCAAACCTTGACAAGGATTATTAGTTAAGAAATCTAATCTAATGCTAAAATGTACAATGCAGAAATTAGATGCAATGAGGGGCAGCAGGCTCCCCCAAAAAGATATAATGTAAATCTGCATGCAGGTGGCCTTAAAATCCTCTTTGGAAATGGGTTGTTGGTATAGACAGATTAGATACCCATTTACTAATAATGGTGTTCTAGAATCATCAATTGTTAGGAGCCTCATTATTCCATTGGGAAAAACAGTATATATTTCATAAGGTCCTAGCCATCTTGTTCGTAATTTCCCTTGAAAATTTTCAAACTCAGAATCATACAATAAAGCCCAATTACCTTTTTGGAATTGCTTATGCTTGATGGTTTTATCATGCCACCTAGTTCTTTGTTGTTGTATCATAGTTGTTTGATGGATGGCATCTAATCTCTTTTCATCCAATTCCTGAAGCTGCTACAACCTGGTTGTCTGTGCATCAGTCAAATCAAGGTTAACAGCGAAAGCAGTTCTTAAGGTTTTAATTTCAAATTCCAAAACAAAAACAACACTTTTACCATAAACTAATTCATAGGGAGAAAATCCTGTAGTATTTCTCCAGGTAGTTCTGTAAGCCCATAATGCTTCAGGGAGCCTTTGAGACCAATCATTCCTATTTTCCTTGACTATTTTTGTTCGAATGGCTTCTATAACTTTATTTGTACTCTCCACCTATTCATTGGCTTGGGGGTGGTAAGGTGTAGTCATGCTATGATGAATATAATATTTTTGAAGGGTGGCTTTAAAACCATGAGAATTGAAAGGAGGTCCTCCATCTGTAACTAGCTATCTAGGCACTCCAAATCTAACAAAGATTTCTTCAAATAGAAAGTATAAAACAGATTCTTCATTAGCTCTAATGAGTGCCTTAGCTTCCACCCATTTAGTCATATAATCTGTATAAACCAATATGTAAACTCTTTGATTGGATGGAGGATTAATGGGCCCTACAAAGTCTAGAGCCCATCTTTTAAAGGGTTCAAATATTACCTGGGGATTCAATGGCATTTCATTTCTATGATTAGGTTGACCCATTCTCTAACAGTTATCGCAGGCCCGAACATATTTCTTTGCATCCTTGAAGATTGAGGGCCAATAATAACCCATTCAGAGAATTTTGTGTGCCGTTCTCTTATCAGCAAAATTCCCTCCACAAGGGCCATCGTGACAAGCCTTCAGTATATCATAAACCTCATCTTCTCTAATGCATCTTCATATTTCATGATCGAGTCCTGTATGGAAAAGACACCCACTTATCCAGCTATACCGAGCACTTTGTTGAATGATCTTTCTTTTCTCTCGATGTGATAGGTGTGATGGTAACTTTCCTACGACCAGATAATTGGAAATGTCTACATACCAAGGTGAGTGAGCAGATACTGCAAATAAATATTCATCAGGAAAGGAATCATCTACTACAGTATTATCATCAGTTTTTAACAAAGAGGAAATCAGCAACTACATTTTCTTTACCTGGTCGATCTACAATTGTAATACCAAACTCTTGTAATAATAGTAACCACCTGGTGACTCGAGCATTTGTGACAGATTTATTCATTATATAATTAATTGTCGAGTGGTCAATATGAACAAAAGTAGAGTAACGAGAAATGTAATGTCGAAATTTATTAATAGCATAAATGACTGCTAAAAATTCCTTTTCATTAACTGTGTAATTAAGCTCAGCGGGAGTCATATTCTTACTAATGAAATAGATAGCATAAGGAAAATGGTTTTCCTCTTGTCCCAAGACAGCTCCAATTACAGTATCTGAATCATTAGAGGATATATGAAAGGAAAGCACCCAATCAGATACCCTTAAAATAGGAGCTGTAGATAACTGATGCTTGAGTTCATCAAATGCTTTCTAGCAAAGATCCGTCCATTTGAATTCACCATTTTTCATAAGTAAAACAAACAAAGGAGAAGCTATTTTAGAAATTGTTTTGATAAATCTTCTGTAGTATCCAGCATGTCCTAAAAAACTTCTCACATCAGTTTGTGTTCTAGGGATAGGAAGGGTCTAAATTACCTGTATTTTGGATGGATCTACCTGAATTCCTTAAAATGAAATAAAGCGTCCAAGTACAATTCCTTCATTCATCATCATATGACATTTTTCAGTACTTAGGGAAGGGTGAGCTTGTACTCAACGTTTAAGTACTTTCTCAAGGTTTTGTAATGCATCTTCAAAAGTCACACCATAAGGGGTAAAGTCATCCATAAATATCTCCACAGAGTCATTAAGCATATCAAAAAATATTCCTATCACTGCTCTTTGAAAAGTTGCTGGAGCATTACATAGTCTAAATGGGAGAACTCTATAGGCAAAAGTTCCCCAGGGACTAGTAAAAATCGTCTTGTCTTGGTCTTGGGGTGCAATATTGATTTGGTTATATCCACTAAAACCATCTAAAAAGGAAAAGAATTTCTTCCCTGACAAACTATCTAACACCTGATCAATGAATGGTAAGGGGAAGTGATCTTTTTGAGTGGCTTTGTTTAAGGCTCTATATTCTACACACACTCTCCATTTCCCGTTTTTATTAGGTACTATCACTAATGGAGAAACCCATTCACTATCAGATATGGGGTATATAAACCTTGCATTAAGCAATTTTTGAAGTTCTTCTTTAACAATTTCCCTCAAATTGGGATTCATTCGCCACTGGGGTTGACAGATTGGTCGACATCCTTCCTTGATATAGATACAATGAGTACATAATTCAGGAGAGATTCCCTTCATATCTATATAGTTCTATGCGAATGCTTCCTTATTTTCATGAAGTAACTTCATTAGCTGCTGTGTTTCAACATTTGTTAAATTGGGGTTTGTGTTCAATGTTTTGCCAGGTTCGATTTCCACTGTTATGCTTTTAGAGGAGATGGTAGTTGATGTTTGAGGTAGATCTTCATATTTAAGCTTTTCCTGGGTTTTAGATTCCAAAATTGCAGTCAACTGATTATATGTTTCAGAAATAACCGAGGAGGGTTCAAAAACAAAATTACCAATTACTTCATCCTCCACAGTATCTTTAAGAGTTAAAGCTTGTCTGATAGTCAAAATAGGTTGAGTAGCCTTATCATCATAGTCCAACCATACAAAATTATCATTATTAATCATAGGTGTGGCATGATGATAAAGAGTAAGCTGCTTAGTTTCACATCCATTAGAACTTGTGGCCAGTCAGGGCCTTCCCAAAATTAGAGGATGTCCCCCCAACTTTGTTTTAGTCTGCAATACCAAAAATTCAGCTGGGTAATTCCAGGATTCAATTGAAATGATTAGGTCTTCAATGACTCCTTCCGGTTTGATTGTAGAATGGTCAGCTAACTCTAGAATGGTTGGTGTCTCTCTGATCACATTCTTCAACTGTAATAGTTTTGAAGTTTCAAGAGTCATAATATTTATAGCAGCACCTAAATCTACCAGAACTCATGAAATAATAGTTTTTCCAATTTGTACTGTAACCATAGGATGGCCGGGAACACCATATTTAATAGGAGGAGCTTTATCGGACATTAAAGCAGATAGATCACCCATAACATGAAATGTAAGAGGATCTTTAGCTTTCCTACTAGGTTTCTTAATAAAAATGTCTCTCATAGTTCTGGCATAAATCGGTACATCTTTGAGTGCTTGTAAGAGTGGAATTTTAACATAAAGATTCTGGAATTCCCCTAAAAGATTAAAAGCAGGTAGCTTAGGTGTCTTAATCAAAGCTAAATGCTCAGGGAATGGTGGCTCTATTATTTCAACACCCTTATTAGAGGGTGGTTGTACCTCCTTAGGTAAATTATTTCTCTCTGTCTCTTCTTTATCAGAATCAGAAGAGGTAATATCATCAATAATAGGTTTGACTATTTTCCAGATCGTAAATGAATGTCATTACACTGCGCAAGGAAAAGAGAAGATATAGGCTAGTTTTGAATATCAATGACTTGCATAGTGTTATTATTGGGGTTAGGGTTTGGTTGCACAGGCAACTGGGGTCTCATCATTTGATTATTTGGTGGAGCACCTGATGGTAGAGGGAGTGGTTGCTGAAACTGAGGAAAGTGGTTTGGAAACGAGATTTGTTGAGCTCTCTAGTTTGGATTCCATTGATTAAAATAAGATTTTTGTTGTGGAGGCCAAGGAGTCCACATCGCAGGGTCTATGAAGGGAGGGTTTGTTTGTTGCATGGGTGGGAAATTCATTTGATTGAAGGGTGCGTATTGCATCTAGTTAAAGGGCTAATAGTTTGCTTGATTAAAAGAAGGATAATTGTTCTAATGATTAGAAGATGTAAATGGCATATCAGAGTTCATACCTTGTCCTCATGGTTGCCATTGCCTTCTTAGTGTCAGCAAATAGACCGCTTCAGCTTCCTCTTCGGTTAGTTGCAATGCTGCTTTTATTCCTGGTAAAGAAGGGCATTGTTGTGTTTCATGATCCTTCTCACAAAGGGTGCAAATTGGCACTTTGTCCAATGGGCATTCCCTTAGTGGATGTTTATCTCTACATTTGGGGCAGAAGATAGCCAAAGTAGCTTCTACTTTTGCTTGTTTCTTCTTAACCTGCAAGGTATCAATCTGTGAAGCAAAAGAACTTAACATTTTGGTTTTGAATTCCTCAAGTAAATTACCTATTTCAGCTCTTGTTTCTCCTCCACTGGCTGATTTTTGGATTCTTGAATATGAATTATCCCTACCATTTGATCTATTCCATGCAACTCCTCTTGAAAATCTTTTGCAAAGGTTAGCAATTTCATCATATGATTCTTTAGATATGTCCCTTTTACCAAGCATATTTAGCATATCCAGACAATCATCCCTTACCCCTTTCAATAATATTGTTTTAAGAATATCTTTACTTACATTGGGATGATTGGATCTCTGCAGATTGTATTGTAGTCTTTCCACAAAGTCCTCCAAATTTTCGTCCTCCTTTTCTACCATCTTAAATAGTTCCTCCTTTTTTTATCTCACCCGGTAGTAGTCATGATATTTCGTCAAAAACTTTTGTTTCATTTGTTCCCATGTTGTGATTACATGGCCTCCCAGACTCATAAACCATCTTAGTGCATTTCCTTTTAGTGTTGCTGGAAATAGCTTTAGTTTTTTAGCATTAGTAACATAATCATAGCTTTTGCACAATATATCAAACTCAAAAAGAAACTTATCAGGATCTTTAGAAGATAAACCATGGAAGTTAGGTAAGGCTAAAGGTGGGATATTCTTCATGGGGGTTGCCCCTCTGGGGAGATCACCAATAGGAAATCCCAAGGTAGAGAGAGAATTCTCATCTCTTCCTTCTCCTCCTACCTGTCCTCCACCAAAGTGTCCTTCATTGTTCCCTTCCATTGGTTGTTCTCCTGTTGAACTTGCTTGGTCTTCAATGTTTTCTATTGGCTCCTCAATGTCTTCAACTGGTTCCTCAATATCTTCCACTGGTTCCTCAATATCTTCTACTATTTCCTTAACCTTTTCAGGGCCCACAACTTCCTCCATTTTGTAGTTTGTTTGAAGAGAATGTTGAGTCTTTGACTTTTGAGAGCTTAGCCTCTGAGAAGTTTCAACTTTTGATATAATCTCATCAATAAAGGTCCTTCTTCCTCCTCTTCCTTTTCCCTTGCCACTTGTAGGGTTAGTTTTCTTGTGTCCTCTCATGCCTTCTGCACATCAAACAGAAAAACATTAATGCTTTTGAAATCTATGATTGCCTTCTCGAGCAATGACACCAAAATGTTGGTCACTTTAATTTCTTATTAATTCAAACAACTAAGTGCTACATGAATTGTCAACCTAGGGAAGTCTGTTTATTTCAAAGGCAACTACACACTGTATATTCTCAATCTCAAAAGCAATAAAAAGTTGTAGTAATTCATATACTAATCACACCTTGCCTTAAACAAACTGAAGCTCTACTTTGAGTTACAAGAGGAATAATTTCTCTATTGCAAACAATTATCAAAAAATCCTTGATTACATTAAAAAGAACAATATAAGAAAAGAAATCAATCTGCAGAGGAAAAGACTAGTTATGCTATAACAGAGAACAGGACCCTATTCCCTAAGCAGGAATCTTCAACACCTGTTTTTGATTACTGTGCTCACAAGCTCACTCTGTAAACTCAATTACCAATTAAAGTACTCACTGATTAACTGTGAATGAATTCAGGAAAGTAATGCAACAATCAATTGAAAAACAAAGTTTCAGCAATAACGCATAAGCAATATTCAGTAAACAGAACGTAACAAGGTATGAACAGAAAATACACTTAACACACTATAGGAATTTAATGGGTGAATCTTGTGATGAAGGTGGGCCCTTTCCTTCTCACAAGATTCCCTAGAAAAAGGAACTAGAAAGGAATGTTCAAAACATTATTTTATTCATCTGTTAATGTATCATATTACAAAAGATTCCAGTCCTTTTACTTTTAGCTAGACCTTCCTACAGTCTGTCCATAGTCCCTCTAATGTAGATGTCTCCTCCTTTTAAAGAGGAGACATCTATTACAATTGATTACATTATAAATCCTATCTTTAACCTGATATGCCAAAATAGGGTAATTAGTTCTTCCATTAACAAAATGTTGTTACAATGGTTGTGGCAATGCCAAATTTGGAATGTAGTTGCTATGGCCAGTGTAAAAGCTCCTTCGATGATCTCCTTTTGTTGCTGCCGAATCTGAAATGAAAATCACAGGCTGTTTCAATAATGTAGACTACAATGATTAACTATTTTAGCAACTATCCGATCAATGATTAACTATGAAGGTAATGTAATTATATGTAAAATAAATTAAACATACAATAATGAGAAGAAATAGTGTATACCTTCGGAAAAATGGATTAAAGTAATAACATGGACTTTAAATATGAATTGGAAAAGGGTGACATAATAGCAAAATATATGATCAAAAAGGGACAATGTAGGATCCTAACAAGGAGGAAATCCTTTGATCTTGGGTCAACCATGGCTTGCTACCACTAATCCATATATTGGATGTCGTTATGGTGATATGTATATTTCACATGGAGAATCTAGGCAGAAAGTTACCTTATATCCCCCTTCCAGATCCATTCAGGACCTTCAAGATACTTTGTGGTTGGATCAAAGTAGATGAAAAGACTCAGCCCATCTTCCTTATCCATCATTATAGTAGGTCCTCATAAGAATATGAGATTCAATATTTCCTGAATAATCTAGATACTATGCCTAATTTTGAGCCATTGAGCCAGATTTTCAGCCTAGATTTTCAAGAAAATCATGATCCCCATTCTTTTGCACCACTGCATTTGAACACTCCCTTGAGTACTCCCGAGCTTGATACTACTCTTGTTGAGATTAGCCTTGGTAAATCCTTGTATATTAGTTCAGATTTGGACTCATCTCAGCAAGAGTGGCTTGTGAATTTGTGGCGAAACCATCGTAGTGCCTTTGCATGGGGTTATGAAGATATGAAGGGTATCCCTCCTGAAGCTTGCACACATCATATCTATATTTAGGAAGGAGCCCAACCTATTTGACAACCCTAAAGGTGAATGAATCCAGCTCTAAGAGATATTGTGAAAGAAGAAGTACAGAAACTCTTCAATGCCGGTTTTATCTATCCTATTTTCGACAGTCAGTGGGTCTCTCCATTAGTGCTAGTACCTAAGAAAGATGGAAGATGGCATATTTGTGTTGATTATAGATAATTAAACAAAGCCACTCTCAAATATTAATTCCCTCTCCCATTCATTGACCAGGTCCTTGGTACCCGTGCAGGAAAGAAATACTTTTCTTTTTTGGATGGCTTCAGTGGTTATAACCAGATATAGATTGCACCTGAAAATTAGGATAAAACTACTTTTACATGTCCATGGGGTACATTTTCTTATAGAGTGCTTCCCTTTGGCTTATGTAATGCCCCAGATACCTTTCAAACGGTAGTCTTGGCTATTTTTGCTGATTTGGAATTTGTTGAAATTTATATGGATGACTTTTCTGTGTTTGGCGATTCTTTTCAGGAAGCTCTTGAAAACTTGGAAAAAGTACTTCTTTGGTGTGAGGAATCCCATCTCACTTTGAGTGACAAGAAATGTAGATTGATGTGCAAATCATGGTGGTAATTGGCCATTTTATTTCTAGTAAAGTTATCCAGGTTGATCCAGCAAAGATTGAAATCATTCTGCATCTTCCTGCACCAAAAAATCAAAGGGAAGTAAGAGGTTTTTAGGGCATGTTAGTTACTATAGAAGATTCATTGAATTTTTTTCTAAGATAGCCACTCCTCTTTTTAGACTTCTAGATAAGCATAGTGAATTTTCTTGGACTACAGCTTGCCAACAATGTTTTGAAACATTGAAGGAAAAGTTAGTACAGGCACGAGTTCTGAGAGGTCCTAACTGGTCTCTACCTTTTCATATTTCCTTTGATGCTTCAGATTTAGCTATTGGTGCAGCTCTAGGACAAGAGGAAAATAAGCAATCCTATGCTATTTATTATATTAGTCAAAATTTGTCTTCTGCTGAATTAAACTATACAGTTACAGAGAAAGAGTTTTTAGTTGTGATTTTTGCAATTAATAAGTTCAGACACTATATTACAAGATATGAAGTATTTGTACATATTGATCATTCCACTATTAAATATTTGATGAACAAACCTTTAACTAGTGGTAGAGTCACTAGGTGGTTACTATTGTTGCAGGAGTTTAATATTACTATTGTTGATAGACTAGGAAAATCTAATGTTTTAGCGATTTTCTTTCTAGATTAGATAATCCTCGTGAAACAACTCCTATTAATGATGATTTTCCAGATGAACATCTTTTTTCTATGTCAGTAGATTCTCCATGGTTTGTTGACATTGCTAATTAATTGGTTATCGGGAAAACACCACCCCACTTTTCCACTCGTGAAAAGCGGAATATTATTCAGAAAAGTGTTGCATACTACTGGATTCAAGGAGATCTCTTTTGTATAGGCCAAGATCTAATTATTCGTAGATGTGTAAGAGAGGAGGAAGTGTTTGAAATTTTGAAATCTGCTCATGATGAACCTTGTGGAGGCCACTTCACTGATAAGCAGACTGCATATAAAGTATTGTGCACTGGTTACTTTTGGCCTTCCTTACTTAAGGATTCCAAACAGTATGTCAAGCGCTATGATAGCTGTCAGCGAATGGGCCAACCTAATCAAACCAATGAAATGCCTTTATGCCCTCAAGTCATGATTGAGCCATTTGAAAAATGGGCTATTGATTTTATAGGGCCAATAAATCCAACATCATTAAGTAAAAAGCATATTTTGGTTTGTATAGATTTTGTTACAAAATGGGTAGAAGCTAAAGCTATTTCTTTTGTGATAGAAAAGGTTGTTGTTGATTTTCTTTTTACTAAAATCTTTACTAGATTTGGTGTGCCCAGAGAAATTTTTTCTGACAATGGTCCATGGTTTATTTCTAATCTGGTATAGGGGTGTAATGGAGAAATACAAGATCTGGCACAAGAAGTCCACGCCGTGTCACCCGCAAGCAAATGTTCAAGTGGAATCTACAAACAAAGTGATCGAGTCCATTCTTACAAAGACAGTCAATATGCATTGAAAAGATTGGGCTGAAAGATTACTAGAAGCTTTGTGGGCATACAGAACCACTTGGAGAAATAGCACGAGACATACACCATATGAGCTGGTATATGGCAAACAAGTTTCGTTACTAATTGAATTCCAGATCAAAACTTTCAAGACTGCAGTCCAATTAGGACTAGATCTCTCTGAGGCACAACAACAACGTCTTCTCCAATTAAATGAGCTAGACAAATTTCAAAGGGATGTTGTTCAGTAGAACGTACTAATTCAGCAGCAACATAAGAGATGGCATAACAAGTTTCTTCAGAAAAAGCAGTTCCAACCAGGTGATTGGGTGCTCCTTTGTGATTCTAGATTTAAAATTTTTAAAGGGAAATTCCATACACGGTGGATGGGACCTTATGAAGTGATCCGAGTATTCGAGAATGGAGCAATTGAAGTTAAAACTATTGATGGACAAGATTCAATATTCTTGGTAAATGGACATAGGTTAAAGAAGTACTTTCAACCACTTACTGAGAAAGATTTTTCACAACAAGTCCAACAACAATTTGGGACGGTAGTGGAGAATGGTAATACCAACCTTTTGGAGACATGAATTTTTTTCCCTTATTCTCAAAATAATAATAATAATAATAATAACAACAACAACAATAACAATAATAAGAAAAATTATATAAAATAGAAAAAATAAAGAAAAAAATATTTTCCTGTAATTATGAAAATCAGTTCGCTGACATGATTGCAGAAGGATCAACCTGAAAACCAGCTTGTTGGCAGGAAGATCAAAAATTCCTAATAAAAATAAAATGTTGCTTGATCTTTAGATGTGCTAAGCCACCACCAAGTAGAAGCAGGTTCAATAGAACCAACCTTTTACAGTTGGGGTAATTAGCATGGATTTTTTTTTTATTCAAGTAATGCTCAATTTTCACTGTAGTTATTTTTTTCTTGCGCTAGTGCAAGCAAAATTTTCAGAAAATTTTCTACCTTTATTCATATTCCACTTTCGTAATACTCCCTCAATTTTCTTCTTTGATCCTAGAATATTGACATTCCCACATTCTTCTAAATTTACCCTTTTTACTTTTCGAAGAAATCCCACTTTAACCCTGAATTTTTTTCCCTATCCCACTTCTATTTATTCCCTCTTTGGTACTCTCTTGGAATCCCTGTAATAGGATTCCTTCCCATTCTAAAAATTTTCCTTTCCCACTCCTTTTTTCCCTCATGAATTTATTACAGGATCTTGCATACAAATAGCAAAAGGATGTGCTTTGAAACATCAGAAAGGGCGAAGCAAACTTTAGAACAAAGTTGAGGAAATCATGTGAAATCTAGCCTATATTTTAATTCTCTATCTTAATATTATGCTTGCATTAGTGCAAGCATGTTGTCCTATGTGATAATATGAGCCGAAAAGTACCAGCAAAACGATATGATTTAAGCAATACAAAGATTAGTATGAGCATGCACTTTGTTGACAAAATAGTACAAGTTATCATATGACATAAGAAAGTGGTCATTATGGAAAGTTATATGATGTCTTTTCATGTCATCAACAAGTATTTATGCTATTATACTACCTAGGAGGAAATTAGTTAAAAGTACAAAGTTTTTAAGTAGAAATCATCATCTTTTTTTAATGAATGCTAAGTCCTTTTTTGTAATTATGAACAAATGTAATAATTGTGTTAATCATTGCTTGCATATTATCTACCCCGCTCCACCATGATTTGAAACGTATTTGACTCATAATTCCCCCGCTCGTCCATTTATCCTAAACATCCCTTCACCGTGATTATTATTGCACTTAACCATTAAATGGCCGCCATGCGTACTAATTAGGGCTGACCAGAAATGATGAGTATCTATGGCAAATGAATCAGAGATATGATGGATGAACAGTTAGATTTTTATTTATGACGGCCGATTCCCTGGTATTGCATGCAAAATCTCAGAGCTCAACTATTCACAACCACTAGCAGCAATGTCGCCTATCCAAAATGAACCCCTGTCTCTCAACAAAATTGAGCAAACTGTCGAATATCGCAATAGTCTTGCACTATTGCATGAGTCGGGATTTCTACAGTTCCTGCAAGATTTCGACGGGTATGAAAGAGAGGTCACCATACAATTTGCAAGAATTTTTAAGAATGACCAAGTGAGAATTGGGCAGCTAGAATTTAAATTCATGAGGAAATTTGTAGCAATGGCAAAGGGTTTGGAGAATACGGGAGAAAAGTGGTTCAAGAACCAAAAGCTAGAAAGCAAGCATTGGCAGTGTTTTTTCGAGGATAAAAAGATAGAGGTGAACTGGAAATGCCGAATCCCGTGCAAAGCCCTGTTGGGTCATTGGTAGGACCTCCTATTTATTTTGTAGAAATTTGTGACCTACAAAGGGGGATACACCTGCAACCTGTTGTATCATTTCAGAATGCTACAACACTTTGAAGTGAGTTGGCACATTCGTTGGAGAATGAACTTCCCTCACTTCTTGCTCAAAATCCTGGAGAAAATGGCCAGAAGCGTATAGGATGGAAGGGAAGACTAGGTCGATACATGGTTAAACTATCACAGCCTGATCAAAATATTGGTCCGAAAACAACTGGAGAGCCAAGGTATGTCATGGGAAGAGCTATTGAAACAACTGCATGAAGAGTCAGCTAAGGAAAAGAAGACAGAGGCCCCCAGTACAAGCAAGGGCCCGAACAGAAGTGAAAAGGGAAGTCCTTCTCACACTAGTGCAAAAAGGAACCAGTCAGAGAAATCAACAGAAGAGAAGACCTCGTCTTCCACTAAGGAAATAACTGGTGCAACCACTAAAGAAACCCCTTCTACACATGCACATGCCTTTGAACGCGACAATCTGTCGATCCTTGCAGACGCGGCCAATATTGCACAAGTTGGGGATGATACTCTGCTGGCAGAGTTTATAAAAAGGCCCCATAAGAAGAGTAAAATCTCTCGTGTAGATAAAGAACCATAACCCCCATAGGGTATGGAACCCCATCTTGTACTAGTACAAGAGGAAGCACTAGCTCGAGAGGAAGAATAGGAGACAGAAGGACGAGTTGAAGAAAAATAAGGCGCAGGAGAAGAAGTAATAGGAGGGGAGGAAATAGACAACGAAGAACCCGAAAAATAAGAGAAAAAACCCACAAAAGAAGAAGAACTGGAAGAAGAAGAAGAGGTGGAAGAACCTGAAAAAGGAAAGGCCAAACCAGAAGAAGAGCAGAAGGAAGGAGACCTAGAAAAAGAGGGACCACAGGAAGCAGAATTCCCTGATATGACCATGGAAGATATGGAAGTCCCTAAGAAAGTGACAGCCCATGCTGAGACAGAGGGAGGAAAGGAATTGGTGATTCATGCTACTCGGATACCTGAATTAGAACTCCAAGTGAAAAACTTGGAACAACTTGTGACCAAAAAATAGGAGGAGAAAGTACAAAGTGGAGAAGAATTAATGACAGAGTTCAAACAAAAGAAAAGTGAGGTCAAAGTTTGGAAATATTGGGCTGGACACTATTTCAGATGGTTGAAAAAGGTAGCAAAGAAGTTAAGGTACATCAAGAAGAAGAAGGCTGAAACAGTGCAGCTTAAGGACAACATGCCAGAATGAGATTGAGTTGGAGTGCTCAAAATTTTGAAGTTTTTTGCAGAGGTAAAGAGTTGTATGAGGACATACAATAGTTTAAGGATGGGAGGATGTATTTGCATCCCTTTTTACCATTTTTCCCTTCCCAAATCATAACCATTTACCCTTGTTTTAATTATTTTATGTGCCTTCATCTTGCACTAGTGCGAGAATGATGACACATTTTGCATTAACTTCATATTTTACATTTTTAATTTAACTTAGCATTTATTGACTATTTATTACATGGTTTCCTGCTTAGAATTTCTTTTGTAACTTATCGTTTCCTCCTATTTTAGTTAATAGTTAAATGCTCACCTTGATCGCTGATTTTAGTGCAGATCAGATCTCGCACTAGTGCCAGCACCGCGAATCTTGGCAGCAAATATGGATCTCTGAGATTGCCACCTAATTTTTCACTACCTTAGCCACTAACGACAGAACATATTTGAAGGCAACTGGGTCCCAGTTATGACAACAAATCAATCGAGGGTAGCTGAGATCGGACTTAGGAGGAACGAACAACTGGAGATATCTAGAACCTATTTGCGAAGGCCGACAACTTATTTTGCAAGCGGTTATGTAGTCTATTGTAACAAAAACTTATGTTGTAATCGGTTATATAATTTGTTGTACCAAAAGCTTATTCTGCAATCAGCTATGTAACAAGTTAAATGATCCTTTTTGGCCTTCGGCCAAGGATCTATATAAGGAGAAACGTAAATAGGACGAAATGCTTAATGGTTGATAGAATTGTATAAAATAGAGAATAGAACCAGGAAGGCGGTAATAGGCCTGTCTTTTGTTATCACCCAAATTTGGGCTGGATGTGTAATCACACATGTATTTGCTTTGATGATTTAATAAGAAGAGCTCCACCTTACGCTTCATGAATTTTATTCTTTATGTTTAATAGTTGATGAATTTATTTAGTACTGAGTAGCATTTCCATTTGAAAGGGAAACATGTTGGTTGGCTAGGGCCCAGCTAACCCAGCACGTTTTCCCTCTTTTCTGATCTTGTAATTTATGTTTTTGAATTGTGAAGTGTGATTTTAGTTTACAACATTTGAATTTCTGTTTGAGTGAAAGCAGATCTGCAATCATTTTCTGCATCTGATTTTGAATTGGTTTTCTCCGCCTAGTTCGAGCAGGAGAAAATCTGCACCAGTGCACATTGGTGTGCTATTCACTTTCTGCATGATTGTTTTTTCTTTTCTCCGCCTAGTTCAAGCAGGAGAAATTACCTGCACTAGTGCACATTGGTTTGTTATTCACTTTTTGCATGTTTGGTTTGGTTTCCCCCTGTTTTGAGCAGGAGAAGTATTCCTACACCAGTGCTAGATAGTGTGATGTAGTAAGCCTCTTTAGTTTACTTCTAACAGCTTTCTTTCTTTCATGAACATTTCACAACAGGATAAATTGAAAAGATTGTTTCTTTATTTCTGTAGACATTCATCTTTTTGATATGAAATCTGGTTTGATAACACTTGCAGTAATTAAGCATTGATTTCAAGAATTAAGAGTTAAAGTGTAAGAAGCTCTGATCGGGTACAAGAACCAGTTTCTTGGTATGAGATCTAAGTGCTTTGGACGTGATAAAGTTCAATCCGTTGCACAAAGAAAAGCACATTTAGTACAAACATTACTTTACACCTTCCGCATAAATCGCTATTCCTGCACAAGTGTAAGGAGACTACACTAGTGCAAGATCGATTCCTGTGAGAAGGACATCTTTACATAAGCAGGTTTGAAGGGGGCCCATATGTTGAAGACTTCTAAGGTGTCTTTGCTAAAGAAAACACATTCTCAGTAGTTAATTAATAGTTAGCTAGAGTAATTTCCTCCTTTTATTTCTGAATCTCTTTTGCAAGTACATTTCTTCTTGTTCTAGCCTTAGATTATTTTGATGGTTCGAGTTGCCTATTTTCATCTATAATTTGATTTTGCAATTTTTCCTTTAAGGAAAGTAGGAGATGATATTAGAAATATTCATGCCATCTCTTGAATGTCTGGTGCTTCAAATCCCCCAGGTTGATAATTTAAGTGTTGAGGAGTTTACTTAAGTGTAATTCCTGCACCTAAGAGTACATACTCAAAGAGGAACTTTGCAGTAGTCACACCTGTAGAATCCTTCATAGGCTGTGCTTCTTCCCATCGAGTCAAATACTCCTTCGCGGTGATAATGTACCTCGCTCCCGTCTTTCCTTGGGGCTGAATAGGTCCCACAAAATCTATCATCCATTTCTCAAAGGGCTTCAAGGTAATCTATGGATTTAGAGGCATTTCATCCCTCTGCGATGGCCTACCAGTTGTTTGACATACATCACACACCTTGAAATACAATTTTGAGTCCCGATGGAGGGTTGGCCACCATAACCCTGCGCATAGAATCTTCTGCGTGGTCACTCTTCCTACATAATGTCCTCCCGTGGCGCCTGCATGAGTGTCCATGAGGATGTTGCTTCTTTCAAACTTAGGTACATATGATTGCAATACATCATCAGACCCCTTTTTTTATAGATTCCCACCAATGACAGAAAAATTTGCCACACCCACCACTAATTCCTTCTTCTGCTGGATGGTGTATCTTGTTGGAGTAGTTCTTGTCGTTAGGAAGTGTATTATATCTTGAAAATGACCATCTGTGATGCACATTGCAAATAGTTGTGTTTTAGGAAATCCATCCTCCAAATTAATGGGCTCTTCCCCTGTTTCGATGTGCAACAGATGGTCTGGTCCTGCATTCAGTTGTCTAGGCTTCACAATAACTTCAAAACCATACTCCTGGAACAATAACAACCATCTACAGATTATCCCCCCCAACACAGGCTTATTGACCAGGTACTTCAATGAGGAATGATCTGTGTACATCTTAAAATGGCCTCCCAGCATGTAGTGTCTAAACTTCTGGATTGCATATACCATAGCTAACCCTTTGTGCTTGGTGGTGGAATAGTTATTTTTTGCATTGGATAACCTTCTACTTGCAAATGCGATAGGATGGTCCAAGTATTCTCCACCAGCGTGTGTCAGTACTACTCCTAGTGCTATACACAATGCATTGACATGTACATGAAACTCCTTCTTCCAATCTGGGAAGGCTAGGATCGGCGCAGTGAGCATATTTTCTTTCAATACATCCAAGCTCTTCTTATAGTCCTCATTCCAGTAGAATGTGACATCCTTCTTCAACAAATTTTCCATAGGCATGGTGATCTGGGCATAGCCTTTGATAAACTTTCTGTAATATCCCATATGTCCTAGGGTAGCACGCATTTGTTTCACACTCCTTAGTGCCTCCAAGTTCAGTATCACTGCCATCTCCGCGGGGTCTACGATCAGTCTCTGTCTGCAAACCACATGACCTAGCAAGGTACCAAGAGGAACATAAAACAAGCACTTCTTCAAATTGAGCACGATCTGGTATCTTCGACAGGTATCTAGCATCATGCACAAGCTTGCTACATGGTGTTTCACTAGTCCAAACATAGTCCAATCATCAAAGTATACTTCCAAGAACTTATGAATAAACTCTTTTAACACAAAAACGACTACGTGTGAGAAAATTGGAGGTGCATTCTTCAATCCAAGTGACATTACAGTGTACTAGAAACAACCCCACTCAGTTGTGAAGGTTGTCTTCCTCCTATCCTTCGGTGCGATTTTGATCTGATGGTACTTAGAGAACCCATCAGTGAAGGAATATGCTTCCTGGCCACCTACATTGTCCAACACTTCTTCTTCCACATGCATAATGATGCCTACCATGAGCATCTTGTCTAGCTCTAAGTGGACCTTTTCCTTATACTTCGAATTAAAACGGTAAGGCCTTTTCTTAACCGGCTTTGTGTCGGGCTTCAATGTGATATTCATAAGACCTAAGTCCCAAATTATCCCTTTTAGATCGATAAACTTGGTAGGGAATAAATCCTGGTATTCGCAGAGCAATTCAATGACCTTATCGACTGTCACATCATCCTAGTAATCTCCAATATTCGCAAATTTGGGCTCTGCCTCCATACCAATGTTTACCTGTTTCGTTTTTAGTGGTGTGGTTCTATCAGGATTCTCAACCTAACAACCTTCAACCTCACGGTGACCTTCTGTTTCACGGATGTTAATCTTTCACGGATCCTCATCCTCTTATTCAATAGTTACATTATAACATTCTAGCACGTGACTCAGCTGAGTAGCCCACTCAAGTTGAATCACGTCTAAAGGATTGAGCGGTATCCTAAAGATTACTACTTTCACCTCTTGTGGTCCTTTGTCAATACAGTAAAACCTGTCTTGAAAGCTGAAGGTCATTATGAATCCTTCACGTAGAATATCCCATTCACCTGTACCATGGCAGAGCTCTGTTTCTATGTACCAGTTCATCAGGACGACATCCAGGATGTGATAGAACAAGTGCACCCATTTAGGTTGGGGCTTCGCTCCATAAGCCTGAGCCCATTTGGCCAAGTGCGCACACAGATCATCTTTCCCATCATACTTGTCTATCATTCTCACCTTTGGCTTACCAAAATGAGTTCTCATCATCTTCCTACATTTGTGCCAATCATCAAAGCTTCCCTTATGCGTACCCCACCACCTTGTGGGCATAGCACGCAGTGCCCAGTCCAATGCCTGGAAGTGATACTTTCTTGGTACCTCCCTCTCAAATGCATCCAAAAAGATATCTACATGATTTAGGCCATCATAAGTAGGCAGATTTCTTACCTTCGATGACACACAGTGTATTGACTGGGTCATCACGTTACAGCTCAATGTAGTTACCTCATGTAACCGATTCTTCCAACGCTCTAATTCTTCATCAAAGTCTAAGGTGCATGAACTCTTGCAATGCCATGTAATTCTTCCATCCACTGTTGGATTCACCTAATCTTAATCTTGCATTGTTATCTTATAGATATAGTCTAGATCATCATTACTCTCCTAATCATAAACTGGTTCAATATAGCGCGACCCTTCAATAGGATATAGGGATACTATCACACGGAGCGATCTCTTCTCAAATATCATCTTCTGTTTCTTTAGATTGATTACCCCGTTCATATCAGTAGCCTAATCAATTCCAAGGAGCGCATGGTAGGGGTTGCTCTCATCCATAATTTCTATTACTTCAAAGTCAACCAGTGTGTTCGCACCTTCAATATCTATAGTCACTCCCTTCAGCCACCCGATGGGCATGATCTTTTGCTAGTTCGCCATCCTTAGCTGAGTCGGAGACCATTGTAGTACGGGTCTCCCCATCCACTCCCAATTCAACTTTGGTAGGACATTCACATCTGACCCCAAGTTTAAAATAACCTGATCCATCTCATACTCTCCTATCTACACGATCAGTCTCATCTCTCGTCCCGTCCTTATTTTATGTTTACCAAGCTTTCGTACTACACGCAGCTCACCCAGAGTGTTTCTGGCACATTTGTTTATAAGCTCCTGTAGCCCCTTCACATCCTTTCTATTGAGTAGTAGCTTCATGCAGGTCTCCAAGAAGGTAGTAAGCATAGAAGGGTCCATCTCCTGATCAGGCTTATCCTTGCTCCATGAGGTGGAGGCCTCAGTGAAGCTCTTCTTAGCTTCGATGAATGTTTCACATGCATGCTCCAAATCAAACTTAGCCTCCTTTGCCGAAACTTTGCGAACCCATGTAATATCTTTGGGTTATTTCCCCTTGTCATCTCCTGTTGTAATTCCACTTCGGAGCACTATATTCATGTTTGGATCCTATTCATGCAACTTAGACCTCATCATCTGTAGGTTCTAAGTCGGCGGAGGTGATAGCGCCCCTTTTTCATGTGTCCTAGCTATCAACATAGGATAATCTTCCATTTCAGGATCAAAAAGAGTGCAATACTTACATGACGGATGTGTTGGGTTAGTGCAATCATGGGAATAATGTCCTGGTCCTCAACAATTGTAGCAGACCAACTGTCCTCGACCTCTGCCAGGTCCTCCTCCTCCTCGGCCTCATCCGCACCCTTGAAATCCTATTTGTGCCATCCCCACACACTGGTTAGGGGGTTGTGTTTCTACCTAGACCCTATAGGTGGGAATTCTATCCATCATTAATTCATAACTTTTGCAATTACGCTCATCATGCTCTACCAAATGACAAAATTTTCAAAACAATTGTTGCGGCGTTTCTACAAACTTCTACAGCGAATGATAGTTATCTGTGGCATGTTTTTCTACTACCTGATAGATAGTGCACCACAATGCAGGCCCTGCGATCACTCCTGCTTGAGCTTCTAGCCTCAAAGCTATTGGTCCTCCTCCTGTAATATAGTTTGTAAAGACTGGATAATGGTCTTTGTCATGCCCCTGACTCTTGCATTTCAGACACCATACCTCTTCGTGCACCTCTAGTCGAACTGTTCTGTCCTGCTTCAAAGTTTACATCTCAAGGCAAAGAATTTTCAACTGCACATGGATTTGTTGAACCATGAGATTTGGATCTTGCATCGAGGTTTCATGTAGTCCCATTGCAATCTCCAAGGCCTCCACCTGAGTTGTTATCTTTTGTTGTGACAACACAACCTCAGGTGCGGCAGGAGCGAAGCCACAAACCATTCGAGGTGTTGTTTGTCTGTTAAGTTCATATTAGCTTCGTGGATTTTACACTCTAACCTCCGGTATAATTCCCAAGGTATCTCACCTTGTCGCATCATGATTTCCTTGAATCCCACAATTGATTGTGCTTCAGATTTAGGCCTACTGATTTCTTTGTTCAGCGTGGTCTGGATGTCTGCCACTACAACATTCGGGTTATCATTAGAGTACTTGATGTACCAGGTTAGCACACGATTCTTTAGAGCACTAACCAGGGTTGCATTCTTCATGTTATCATTTGTAACACCCTGAGCTTCCTATACAACTTTCACAACGAACCTAAATTGGTCTAGGTCCTCATTTCCCAAGAATTTGAACAAAGGAAGCTTCACTTAGTTTTCCATACTAAACTGTGGTGGAGGTGGAGGTGGTACGGGTGAATTCATAGGTGATGGTGGTGAAATTGGAGGTGGTGTGGGTGGAGGTGGTATCCACAAGAACCCTTGTCTTATTAACTAAATAGCACTTCACGAAGAAATCTACGTTATTCCCTCTTCGTCACCTTGTGGAGGTGAAATCAGTGGGCTATATTCAAGACCCTTTTTTCCTTCGTTCCTATAAGTTTTTCCGCTTCATGTAGCCCCAAACATTAAGGTAGCTACATAACCCTTTTTCACGCAGTAACATTTTAATCTAGGTATTCAAAGATTTCACGTACTTACCTCGCAATCCTTTGAAAAAGGGTTGCTCCGCCTCGCTGTAGCTGATTGAGGTATTGACCGTGAATTCAGTCACAAATCCTCCTAGGATGCAATTGAGCTAATGATCGACAACACAGGCAATCATTTCCTTTGATGCTTCCAATTTATGTACTAGCTTTGGGGTCCAAACAATAGGACCGTCAAGTTTCCACCTTCCTTGGCTATTTGCTAGCTTTGTGATCCACTCGTATAGCTCAATTGGAGAGGAACATAAGAATATTTCATGTATTTCTATATATAGGTAGCTATCCAACCACTATTACTTTGTCAGTCACAGGTTTCTGTTCTCCTGTGCTGCAAATTTGTGGATCTTCCTATCCAACTAGTCTTCAATCTCTTTCTTAGTTGGATTCCAGTGATATGACATCACACATTGCTTATGCAGATTCCTGTCCCAGCAACAAAACCATTTGTTGGCTTGTTGAGGCTTGACCTAGGTTCAGCATTAGTCAGCCAAACAAATCCCTACACTACTGGCCCTTTTGGCATCAGCCCAAGGAGCGTGGACTGAAGTCTCACCCAAAGTAGTATGGGGGGATGCTGGAACCAAGTTTCTACACCTTGAGATGGTCATGATGTCATTTTATTACTTCTATTCCTTCCTTCGCACAGGCCACTTAGTTCTAGGGTTCTATCTTCCTAACCCCTTATTCCTCACTTCAGTACCTTCGCAAAAGGGTACGGGTCGCCTTCGCGTAGCCCTAACCTTCGATCCAGACACTTTTGTGCTACTAAGGCAACATATTGCACAAATTGTCAAGCTATCTTAAGAATCTTACGTATCTTATTAGATACTCACAGTTAGCACCACGTAAAAAGATATCCTTATTTGCGTTCAGTTAACCAACATAATTACACACATTTGTGCATCATATAAGAATTATAAATTAAATTCATACATAACATGTCAAGATGCATTAACAGGAACAAAGATACATAAATTGCAGAATACTTCTATTTATTTCTATCTTCCAAGTGATTACAAACTCTATCCACCTTGCACACACAGTTGTAGGGGTCTGCGCACTTAGCTACAGACTTCTGCCCTAGGCCTCTGTGCACTCAGCTGCAGAGCCTCTACCTATGCTACAACCCAAAACTTAGACATCTTACTTCAGAGCTATGACTATCTTCTTCATATTGCTGACTCTAAAACTACTTAGAGCTTAGCTCTTTTTATACAATCCCATGGTTCGCGGACCATGGGTAGATATTTTACAACCAAATTTACTTTACAAAACTAAGGGTGGACTACCCTTTATGACTTCTAACACCTTCGCACTCTGCGAACACAAAATGTGGAGTCTTTACAAGTTTATTACAAAATTTGACCAAAACATGGGATTTTAACCTCAAAACTATCCTTTGGGGGATCTCATTCCCAACACCTACTCTTTCTCCCTGTGCCAAGGCTCATCATGAATATCTCGTCACATGTTCCCTTGCTGAATGTTACAATTTTTTTGAAGAGACATGCAAAAAACTTGTTACCAAACATATTGAGCTCCAAGACACTGTCACCACTATGTAACAATCTTAATCAAACCCTTCAATTCTCTATTGAGATCATATCACTGATAAGATTTCAGACTGCCACTTTTGTTCATGCCACTTTACCACAGATTATGTAGGAGTCTCAACACATGCTCCACCAAATTTTAGATGGCAGTGGTGTTCTTGTGAAGAGGAATGCAAATCTTGATCCCTTATGTGAGAATGCTAAAAAATTATTCTAGTAGGAACTTATGACTATTGATATGGAGGTAAAGAAGAAACTTCTTCATCAAGATGAGATTATAGATGCCTAGATCAACCAATTAGAATATGCGGCTCAAGCAATGAAGCAAGTTCTCTGTGACTTTCACCTAGAAGCACAAAAACACTTCCTCACTTTGAGCGCACTATCTACTCTTACTGCTTAAAAGCTCTAGGAACTTGTTTAGTCACAACCCATTGATCTTAGTGTGCAGATAGTGGAAGAATTTTTAGGAAAAGTGTCTACACTATTGGACTCCTGTATTTCTACATACACAACATTTAAGGAGTCATTCCTTCAAACTGTTCCAGAGTTTGGTCCTTCATTTGAAGGTACCATAGTTGATCTGAGAAACAACTAACTTGCACAGAGATAAGGAGAAGTAGTAGCAGCACATTGACTCGAGGGTGAATCAATGGGTTGTTGTCGGGGTATTTTGGGTCCTTTTTTGAAGAAATAGCAATTCCGGAGGAAATGTTTGACAAATATGCCAGAAACAGAGCATTGGAAAATCAAAGCGAAAGTGGAATAATTGTTTTAGGACTTGCACAATGGAAAATAAGGGTGCACATCGAAGAAGCTAGAGCTGATTTTGATACAATCAACAAAGAACCAAGGTAATGGCCCTAGGTATTGGAAAACCATGGATCAAGAGAGTGAGGGACCAAGGAATAAATCAAGCGAGCACTATGATAAAAGAGGATGAAGAGAAATGAGAAACAAGTTTAGATAGTTTCACCGAGTTCATACAGTGTTGTAAATTTTTAAATGCTCTGCAGAGTTTAGATTTTGTGGTAATGTTATGAATCTAGGCTCTATGGGAGAATGACTGCTTATATGCAGATCATGATATCAATGATCCATTTTGATAATTTTTTTAAATTGTAATATTGAACACAAGTCTAAAATATGCTGCAATGTTTAATGGATAAATGTTATTGTAATCAGGCTTTGTTGTTTTAATAATAAAAGGAGAATGGGAATTCTATCATTTAGTTGTGTATTTTATGCTCCCTTTTAAAATTTTCCGCTCATGTTTATTTTTTGTTAAATTCATGAGTTAAATAGATGCGAATGAATGCATAAATGATTGTGCATGTTTCTTAGATAACTAAATCTAGATCCCCTACACATTTCTATGGTTCTGTCTCTCCTTAAGTGAGATGGTCCTTTGATCCAAGAAAGTGAAAATTCCAGTGAAGTGCTAGACTATGTGAAGACTTTTGTTGGCACCCAAGGCTGAACTTTGGGTCAAATTTAATTTAAACTTTTCTGCCAACACCCAATATCATTTTAAAATTTTTCTATTTTATCCCCTGAAATAGGACTCTACCAGTGAACCTTTACATGAAGAGTGTTGTGCTATTGTTGGGATGGGGTCCCTTGGGTCAGTTTTGGGGTTAAAAATAGAAGTTTTGATGTAATTTTTGTAATTAATGTAAAGCCTCTGCGTAGCGCGTAGATGGTTAGGAGTCAAAGGGGCTTTAGCCCCTTGTTCATATAAAATTGAGTTAGTTTTGAGATCCACCCATTGTCTATGGACCATGGGATTATATGTAAAAATCTATAAATAAGTGTGTCTTAGAGAGTCTAAGGTAGTCTAAGGCATGTCTATGTCTAAGAGAGGAAAAAAAGAAAGTAAGAAGCGGGTAGATATAAGGAGAAAGCCTCCACAACTGAGTATGCAGAGGCCTAGAGTAGAGTCCGTAGATGAGTGTGCAGACCCCTACAGTTGAGTGTGTAGGGCAGTTTTGACTCCATAATACCATATTGAAGATCAATAAAGAATACTGTTGAAGAACCCCTATTTTTATCTGTTTACTTTTGTTATTTATGTTTGTAATATATGATATGATTGGATAATGTATTTATGAAATATTGATCTATTGATGCACGACTCTATGAGATAAGTCTTATTAATTGTACGCAATGCATGTTAATACATTCAGTTATGTTTCTTAAATAATTAATTAGATCTGTGCGAACTCAAATCTAGGATAATTCAACTAGTAAGGGTCCACAAAGACCTATCGTAGACCTTTGCAAAGGTCTCGAGGCTGTTTAAAGGAAGTTGCAGTACCAAGCCCTAGGGGCTTATAGATCTATACGAAGGTAGATCTAGGGAAACAAAAGGACATCACCCTAATCTTTGGATGCGGAAACTTTGTTCCAGCATCCCCCCATATTGCTTCGGGTGAGGCTTCAGCCTGTGCTCCGCAGGTTGATGCCGAAAGGGCTAGTAGTGTAGGGTTTTGTTTGGCGCAATTAACTCTGAAACTGGGTCGGGAACCTCTAAGCCAACAAATGGTTTCATTACTGGGACTAGGATTTGCTTAAGGAGAAGTGTGATGTCACATCACTGGAATCTAACCAAGAAGGAAATTGAGAAGTGGTTGGATAGAAAATTCATGAATTGCGATGCAGGAAAACAGGTTTTCATGCTTGTCAAAGGAGCAATGGTTGGATAGATATTTGTATACAAAAATACACGAAATTATCTTCTGTACCTTCCAATCGAACTATACGAGTGGATAGCTAAGTTTCCATACGACCAAGGAAGATGGAAGGTTGATGGTCCAATAGTGTGGACTCTAGAGTTGGTATGATGATTATAAGACTCTAAAGACAAGATCACATGTGTTGTTGACCACTGGCTTGATCGGACTATAGGAGGATTTATTACAGAGTTCACGATTGATACCTTGGTCAGCTATAGTGAAGCAGAGAGACGCTTCTTCAATGGACTGCGAGGTAAGTATCTAAGATCTTTGAATACCTAGATTAATATGCGCTTGCGTGAGTAACGAGTTATGCCATTGCCTTGATGTTTGGAGCTATGCGAAGTGGAAAGCTCTTTAGAAATCAAGAAAAAGTAGGTCCTGAATATAGCCCGTTGATTGGACCTACTTTGAGTGATGACAAGAAAATGGTATTGGCCTCACCGTGGAGTGTTGTCCACCTAATAAGATAGTGTTTTCCTTAGATACATCATCCATCCACTCCACCTCCACCTTCACCTCCATAGCACACACCTCCACCACCACCACCATTGTCCAACATGTCAAACTCAATAAAGCTGCCAATTTTCAAGGGTATAGGGAGTGAAGATATAGATAAGTTATGGTTCATTGTGAATGATGTGTGGACTACGTAGCAGATCACTGATGATAACATAAAAAAGGTGCAGTTAGTTACTTCTCTACAGGATCGCACACTAATGTGGTATATTAAGTACTATGTTGATCATCCTATAGCAACACTAGCGGAGACTAAGGATGCTTTAAACAAAGAGTTTAGTAAGCCTAAGTATGACTCATAGTCAGTGGTTGGATTTAAGGAAATCATGATGAGGGTTGATGAAATGCCTTGGGAGTTAGATCAAAGATTGAAGTATGTGACGTGAAAATCTAATATGCAGCTCACAGATGGTCAGCACCGTGAGTGGTTCATAGCCTCACTTCTGCTCCACCTAAGGATTTCTTTGTCACAACAGAAGATAGGAACTCAGGCAAAAGCCCTAGAAATTGTGATGAGATTGCATGCAACACCTATTCATGACGTGACTTTGGAAGTCCAACAAATTCATTTGCAGTTACAAAACCTTTGCTTGAAATTGTGGAGCTTGAAGAATGAGATGGAGACTAAATCAGAGGTGTGCGAAGAAGTCTAGTGCCTAAAATGTAAAATACAGGGGCATGATAAAGAGCATTTCCTTATCCTCGCAAATTATATTACAGGAGGGGGACCACTTCCCCTAAGGCTAGAAGCTCCAGTAGGACCAAGTGTGGGGTCCATGCTATGTTGTACTATTTGTCAGGTAGCTAGAAAACATGTAATGGATAATTGTCATTTTCTACAAAAGTTCATTCAGACACAACAACAGTTGTTCTACAACTTCTACAAATCAGTGGGCCATGATGAGTGACATTGTTGCAGATATGAACTAATGATGGAAAGAACACCTACCTACCGAATGCAAGTAGAAACTTGGCCTCTAGATCAGGGCGTAGGAGGAGCGCGTGGGGGGTATCAAGGAATAGGATGGGGCTGAGGATGAGGAGGACCTGGTAGAGGTCATAGATGGGTTATTTGTTATAGTTGTGGAATGCTAGGGCACTACGTGAAGGAGTGTCAGAATCATACATGCCCATCATGTCAATACTGTAGCCAGTTTGACCACACTATAGAAGAATGCCCTGTGTTGATAACAAATATGCAAGAGAAAAAGGTGCAACCTCAACAACCAACACAAAAATTACAAATGACGAGAGCTGAGCACCACAAGGAAGATTTGAATGTGAATATCATGCTGAGAAATGGGATTACAACTGGGATGATAAGGGAAAACAACTTGAAGAGGATGGATGGGTCCGTAAGGCCCTAGAAAAGGAAGTTGGGTTTGATCTAGAGCACATGAAGGAAACATTTATGGAATCCAAGAAAAGTTTCGTTGAGGCCTCCACCACAAGAAGTTTGAACAAAGTGCCAGAAACTAGCGTGCCTACAGAGGTTGATCCCTTTGTACGTACCGCATTACTTACCACATTCTTGGAGACCTGCATGAAACTTCTACATGATAGCAAAGCTATGAAGGGCCTGCAAGAATTGATAAACAAGTGTGTTGCTAAAGAAAATGTCCCTGATGGACACCACGTGATTAGAAAAATTGGCAAACATAGGGCAAGAATAGGGCGTGCGATGAGGCTCACTACGTAGATAGGAGATTACGAGATGGACCAGGTCATTTTAGATCTAGGGTATGAATTGAACGATTTTCCTAACCAGGCATGGGAGGGAATGGGGAGACTCACACTACAGTGGTCTTTGATCTAGCTTAGAATGGAAAACTAGCAGAAGATCATCCCTATGGGATGATTACATGGATTAACAGTGGATATAGAAGGTGCGAGCATGCTAGCTAGTTTTAAAGTAATAGAGATTGTTGACGACAAAAATCCATACCTCACACTTCTTGGAATTGATTGGGCCATAAATATGAATGAAGTCATCAACTTAAAGAAGAGGACAATGTCGTTTGAGAGGAAATCGCTTCAGGTTGTAGTATTATTGGATCCTACAGAAGGACCTCACTATACTTGACCAGTCCATGACTATGAAGAAAGTGATGACGACTTGGATCAAGATCTGCAAAATAGCATCATGAGATTAAGACTAGATTAATACAACAGTTGATGGATGATTGCATGGGACCAGGAAAGTTCCTATACCTCGAATTCAGATGAAGATTTGTAGCATTAACAGAATAGATTACATGAAGTATCTATGCTATGTTGCGACATGATGACTAAATCACTGTGCTGTGTGTCATTGAAGGTAAGAAATTTACCCTGTTATGATGGTTTAAATGACATAGATAAGTTCTTGGATGCCTTTGAATGAGAAGTCCCTAAGGATCGTCGATTCCAAGCACTGGATTTGGCATTGCACGCTACGCCCACATGATGGTGGGGTACGCACAAGGACAACTTTGATGAATGGCAAGACTACAAAATGATGATGAGGTTGTGATTTGGTCATCCTAAAATTCATCCGCCTGAGAAATATGATGGGAGAAATGATCCGAGCGATCATTTAGCAAAGTGGACTAAAGCTTATGGAACAAAGCCATAGCCGGAGCCGATGCACTTATTCTGTCATACTTTGGATACAATTCCTATGAATTGGTATCTGGAAACAGAGCTCCACCATGGCACCGTGGAGTGGGATATGTTAAGGGAAGGATTCTTAATGACCTTCAGTTTTGAATATGGGTTCGAGAGAATTGATGAAGCTCTACAAGAGATTAAAGTAGCAATCTTTAGAGTCCCGTAGGAACCTTTGTAGTGGGTTCAACCATATTGGAGCACCCAGCTGCGCTAGGAACTAGAATGCTATAATGTGAGGACTGAAGGGGAGGATGAAGAGCCAAGAAATATTAATATTCAAGAAGTAGAAGGCCATTGTAAGGTCGAAGGTCTACAAAAAGAAAACCTGGACATCACCGTGCCATTAAAAACCAAGCAAGTGAACATTGGTACTGAAGTAGAGCCAAAATTTACGAATATTGGGGATTACTGGGATGATGCCATAGTGGATAAAGTTGTTGAGTTACTCTGTGAGTACCAGGATCTTTTTCCTACCAAGTTTTCAGACCTGAAGGGCATCATAGGCGACTTGGATGTGATTAAAATCACTTTGAAACTAGACATGAAGCTTATTAAGCTAAGATCGTATCACCTTAATCCCAAATACAAGGAAAAGGTTCACTTGGACTTGGATAAGATGCAAATTACAACACAAATATTAGTAAGGAAGGTAATGTGGAATTGTCACACGGAGGAAGTTTCGGCACCTGTGGTTTCTCTAGCTGCATAATGTGTAAAGGGTGTGTAGTTCAACTGGTCAAGGTACCTGTGCAGTGAATTCCTTGTGAATTTTTGCGAGGTCCAGGATGAAACAAAGCCATTCCATTATAATTCGTTGTTCCTCTCCATTGTGTTGTTCACATGGGAGATATCGGAGGACAACCAATTTCCTCCGTTGAAAGAAGGATTGCCGGAGGGCACACAGTTTGCCTCGTTATGGGCCACAAAGGACCCCGTGCAGGTCATGGAGACAAAAATATTTTGGGTTCTAATGGAATCAAGCCTCCGCATGGCCATCAACCATCACCCAAGCTTGTCCTTGACCTTGTACGAGTAGTTGTCAACTTATGTCATGTTCAAGGCTGACTTCCATTGAGTCTACATTTAGGCACGAAAGGACCCGTAGTAGAAATGGCATGACTTTCCATATGTGGTCACAGATACAAACATTCAAGAGGTAATCAAGCAATGGCCAGCAGAGTGGCACACCCCATCAGACTTGGATGCTAGCACCAGTAAGGGTGTTGGAAGCTCCTGCTTCACAAAATTTGGCTGCACAACGGAAAAAGGAAGTCACAGAGAAGGCTCAGATTGAGAAGGAGTGCATTGCTAAGGAGTAGGTTGAGCAAGAGTGGCCCGAATTAGAGCGCAATGGAAAATCACCTTCACCCAAAACTGAGGAGGAAGACTAGTCCAAACAGGGTGGTGAAGGAGATGAGGGGCATAGTACCCATTTCAACTGAAGAAGCGTAGATAGGAGTAGCAGGAAGGTCCTCGGAAAAACCAAAAATTAGACAAGTTACAAGTTGATCCCTTGGTATTAACGAAGGGCGATCTCGACGAGATCAGTGACAAAATACAGGACACTACCACTGAAGTGTTGCAATAGTTTGAGCAATATTATATGCAAACATTGGGGAGCATCCAATAGGATCTGCGCGAGCTACATATCCAAGCTAGCAAGATACAGGTGGGCATGGGTAAAGTGAGCGCACTTGTTATAGATTTGACCTGCAAATATATGAAATGATACAAACATATCCAGAAATAACAAGATAGAAATAGATAGAAATGCTTCTTTATTGATCAAACCCTTAAGGTAGGGCAACACCATACATTCACTCATTAAGGAAGGAGAACACTCCACAAGCCATACACCTGTTCATACAATAATCCTTGACATCCCTCAATGTGGAGTCTCTAGCCTCTATATAGGCCTCATACATACAATACCATGGGTCATTACCATGGTTCCCTCAATACCATCTATCTAATACCATGGGCCCATTACATTATTGCTAACTACTTGTGATCCCTTACATGATACGAGTTAACTACCTTATTTATTACTATGGCCCATCCCATTATTACATTATTCCCTTGGGTACCTCCCTTTGTACCCCATATTATCCCCCTAGGTATATAACAGGGTGCTTGTTTTAGTCGATACAATGCTCGTTTGAGTCTATACACATGTGACTCTCTATTGAAGATCTCAAATTCTTTCGACTATTCAATTGACACCTCCTCATCAAACACACCATTGAGAAATGTTGTCTTTACATCCATCTAATGTATCTTCCATCCCATCTGCCCTGAAAGTGCTAGAATATATATGCTTGAAGAGTACCTTGCTACTCGAGAAAAGGTTTCCTTGTAATCAATTCCCTCCACCTGAGAGAACCCCCTGGCCACAAATCTAGACTTGTGTTTCTCCACACTCCCATCTGCTACTTGGTTTACCTTGTAAATCCATCTGGAACTCACCACTGACTTGTATGTTGGTCTTGGGACCACCTCCCAAACACTATTTCTGATAATGGATTCATACTCCTTAACCATGATATCAAACCATACTCATTACCAAATTGTTTCCTCAAATGAGGATGGCTCGACCTCTACAGTCTCGCATATCAGAGCCATGTAGCTAGTGTACCAATCTGGTGACCTCCTCTACCTTCAGTATGATGTGGGTGCTCCCAAATTCTCTCTAGCATCATGCATCAATCTGTCAGTCTCTCTGGTGGGGTTTCCTTCCATATTTAGAAGTATCTGCATGAGTAGGTGCTTCCACTCTTAGCTCCTTTGCATGTGGTTGCTCCACATCATCCTGAGATTCCTCCTTTGGAGCTAAAAGCTCCTCATTTGCATGTAATTGAATCTCCCAATCAAGGTGACATCTCATGGCCTTCTCTTCATCAAACTCCACATCTCTACAATCCATTAGCATCATGTTGGATGGAAAGTACACCTTATAGTTGTGAGGTGTATCACTGTACCCCACAAATATGCCCAACTCAGTGGTTGGCTCTAGATTTTTCATGCATCCTTTGTAACATGAAAGCAGACTGATAAACCAAAGATATTAAAGTGTGCCACATCTATTTTCTTACCTGAAAAGTCTTCTTTTGGTGTAATCATCTTGATAATTCGATGAGCGCTTATGTTCTGTAAATAAACAACTGTGTTGCATGCTTCAACCCATAAGTGCAACGGTAGGCACTGATCACGTAAAATCACTTGTGCAACTCCAACAATACTTATGTTCTTCCTTTCAACCACTCCATTATGTTGTGGTTTATGAGGTGTTATTAACTCTCGTTGAATTCCTTCTTATGCACATAAGTCCTTGAATTCATTCATCACATATTCTCCACCGTTATCGCTCCTGAGAGATTTAACTTTCCTGCCAGTATCTTTCTCAACAAGTGATTTAAATACACAAAATTTAGCGAACATGTAATCTTTCTTCTACATGAAAAAAATCCAACACTTACAAGAAAACTCATCTACAAATATTACATAATACTTGTGCTTGGCCGTGGAGGCTGTCGAGAATGGTCCACACACATCTAAGTGAACTTTGTCAAGGATCACTTACGCTTGACTGTCTTCATCATGAAAAGAATCTTTGGTGTACTTCCTGAATGTACACCCTTTGCTTGTGTCTCACTGCTCTAGTGTACCCTTGGGAAGTCCTATAGAAACTTGTTGCATGATTGTCAAGGCTCCATGGTACAAGTGACCCAATATTATATGCCACAACTCACTGGTGTCTCGGCTTTGCACCTTCTCTACCTTTGTGACCAAAGCAACGCAATATTCTACCTTTAAGATGTAGAGGCTCTTCACCCAAACCCTGGTCCGCTTCACCTGTCTTGAGGCTATGTGACAAAGGAAATCCTTTCCCTTTCTAAATATCACATCGTAGCCATGGTCCTCCAACAAGGCAACTAAAACCAAATTCTTCTTCAAACCCAAAACATACATGACATCTTTTAATGTGAGAGGAGGACTAAACTCCCTCTGAAAGGTAACAATATTGATGTTGGTTGCACTATCCCTCCCATCATCTCCCATCTTGATGTGTATATGGAGGTCCTTCTTCAAGTCACTGAAGAAATATTTGTTGTCAGTCATATGGAATGAAGCTCCATTATCCAGGTATCACAAGCTACCCATCACCAATGTCACCATGCAAGCGATGAGAGTGAAATCTAGCTTGAATTGTTAAGTAAGATCTTTACCTTCCACCCCTCTCGAGGGCTTATTTCCAGCCTTCTTGTGAGGACACTTCATCGCATAATGTCGCAGCTCATGATAGTGAAAACATTTAATCTTCAACATGTCCTTCTTCCTGCCACCCTGACTGGAATCTGATTTGGAATGGGATGACTTCCCCTTCCCTTTATTTTCCTTTCCATCTAAGGCATAGTTTTCCTCATCATCATGCTTGGATGAGGATCCATCTCTGGTGTTCTGTTGAATCTCTTTTTGCACCAAGTCATACCACAACTACTCCCACTCTGGTAGCTTCTCCCTCCCATTAACTCAGTCTTGGTAGTTGTGCCAGCTCTTGGGAAGGCCTAGAAGTGCTAGGCTCACCATATCATCTTCAGCAACTGTAACACTGACACTTCCAAGCTCATCCTGACATTGGGTGACCTTGGTCAAGTACTTCGGTATTGTGTCACCCATCTCCATCTTGATTTTTCTGAGCTTGTCCTTCAGTGCCAATTTCATGTGGTCACTGTTATTTTGAAACAGGGTTGTCAAGGCCTTCCACTCACATATGGAGTCTCCTTACCGTGGAGGTTTGAGACAATATGATCTCGAACTCCTTCTAGGATAATCCTTCTCACCTTTGCCACACACTTTCTCCACAATGCCAGATCCTGAGAATTAGTTGTTGGAGGCTTAGTAATATCTTGGTCTATGAATTTCTTAAGCCTATTGTCTTCCAACACTACCTCCATCTTGCCCTTCCAAGAAATACAATTCGAACTACCCTCAAGGGCATATTCGAGTCTCAATCCATAGAACGGCATATTGCTAGCTCTGAAGTATGATATTACAAATTTGATTTCTCTTGCAAAAATACAAATTCGTAATCTCCTCTTCTATAGTGATTTCTACTCTAATACCATGTAGAAATTCCTTATAAATTCAAATTTTAAATTGTAATATGTTAAAAAAATTGACTTGAATCTACTCTACTCATCAGCAGAAACAATAAATATCGATGAAATCATGAAGAACATAAGAGAAAGAATTCACTCACACATAAACTATGATTTCCTTGGGAAAGCCATAGCTAAAAACCCCTGCTATCTACATATTGAATTAATCAGAAAATATGAGAAGATTACAATGATTTTGTCAATCTCGAGCAACCTCTACACTATCTCTATCTGTCTCATTACTCAGGCCAATACTTAGCAAATTTATTGCTTTCCCAAGTCCCTATTTCCTTGCACTATTCCTTAAGGAATTAGCCCCTATTTAATTGGGGAATTTCTTAATTATGAATTGCGCAATCCTCATAGGTCTTCCTTTGATTGCATGCACCATAAATTTAATTTAGATGATTTTATGAATAATAGTACACTTTCCTGAACTCCAATCTCAACTAGGTCTTTATCTGATCTAACATGCATGAGTCAATTATGAGTGAATCTTCAGTTTATTGGTTGATCACTGTAGGAATCAACATATTGCACTTCAGGTAGCACCACACAGTATTGTAGGCAATACCACATTGTGCTTCAGGCAACACCCCACTGTACTACAAGAAGCACCACAGTGCACTTCAGGAAACACCCCACTATACTTTAAACAATAACACACTAGACTGCAGGCAACACCCCACTACTAGACCTCCCACTAATTCCTCCATCAATTGGAACTAGTTTAACTGACTTTAACTCAGTTAAACTGAATTAATTAATTACAACTCAAAATAAACTCAACTAGTGCTCATAATTGTAGGAGACACTCTACATGACTCTAGTTAGACACTCAACTTGAATTAATTGAGCCAACTAAGTCAAATTAACTTAGTTAACTATTACAAGTTGTCATGAGATGTGGAGTTACAATTTTATTCCCAATTTAATTCAAGGACAAAATTAAATTAGGATTTTTTTGTTGCATTTTCAATAGAGAAGGGATATGGATCTTAGTCTGGAGAGCAAAAAAATAAAGGTAGTGGCAAAGAATCATTGTAGTGTTGGATTTGTGGCAAGGATCATCACAAGAAGGAATGTCCATTGTACTAGGGTGGAAGACCTCATATCTACAGTGCTCAAGCGGCACAAACAGTTGGGAATGTTGGTCAGATCATTTCTCAGATTTATGCGGCACTTGATAACATGCAGACATACCATCAAGCATCCATTATTGAGATGGAAGGTAAGTTGTGTGATCGAGTTGTTTCCATTTTGATTGATCTTGAATCTAATTATAGTTATGTTAGTCCTGAACTGGATGATAAGTGTGACTTGAATAAAGAAGTGCATGTAGAGTCTTGGTTGGTGTATTTGGCTACATGGACCAATAAAATAGTTCATCATTGGGTGAGAGCTTATGCATTGGAGTTGAATTGTATGCCTACATCAACACATATATATGTGCTTTGTTTGGGATCATATAGTATTCTTTTTGGCATGGATTGGTTGTTTACTCATAGGACCAAGGTAGATTTCTATGAGAAGGCTATTGAGTGCTTTGATGATGATGGAGAAAAGAGAATCTTGTAGGGAAAGAAGAAGCCTACATCAGTGAGAATGGTTACATCTATGGAACCTAATCGTAGTTGCAGGAAAGGGTGTGTATTATTTGTAGTGCATATTTCTAGTGACAAAAGGAAAGATGTTGAGGATGATGAAGTCTTGAAGAGGTATCCTATTTTACAGCAATTTCAAAATGTGTTTCCTAGAAATATTTCTTTATTGAGTTGTTACCAGGAGAAACACCAACATCAAAGGCACCTTACTAGATTAGCACTCCAGAGTTGGTAGAATTGAAATTGAAGCCTAAGGAAATGCTTGATAAAGAACACATAAGGCCAAGTGTGTCGCCTTGGGGTGCACCAATGTTGTTTGTGAAGAAGAAGGATGTTACTCTCAGGTTGTGCATTGATTACAGGCAGCCGAACAAAGTGATGATTAAGAGCAGGTATCCATTGCCGCAGATTGATGATTTGTTTGATCATCTCAAGGGAGTAGTAGCGTTCTCAAAGATTGGTTTGAGATCAGGATATCATTAAGTGTGAATCAAAGAAGAAGGCATATACAAGACTGCATTCCATATAAGGTATGGGAATTATGAATTTGTGGTGGTTCCTTTTGGCCTTACTAATGCTCCAACCACTTTCATATGTTGATGAACAATGTGTTGTGTCCTTCTTTGGACAAGTTTGTGATAGTGTTTATGGATTATATATTGATATATTCTAATAATGAGGAGGAGCGCATAGAGTACCTGGAAGTGGTGTCAAGATTGTTCAAAGAGCATCAGTTGTATGCCAATCTTAGTAAGTGCAGTTTCTTTCAATCTTAAGTTTATTACTTGGGGCATGTTGTTTTAAAGGAAGGGATAACAGTGGACCCGGAAAATATTAACGCTATCATGGAGTGGCCAGCTCCTAGGAATGTGGATGAGGTCAGATCATTCATGGGACTAGCATGTTATTATAGGAGGTTCATCAAGAACTTCTCAAGAATTTCCTATTCTATTACATCTTTGGAGAGGAAACAAAAGAAGTTTGAATGGACTGGAGAGTGTGCAACTAGCATTGAGCAGTTGAAGCATTTGCTTATAAATGCTCCAGTCTTGAAGATTGCAAATCCTAATAAGTAGTTCGTGGTATGTACAAATGCTTGCAAGAGAGGACTTGGTGGAGTCTTGATGCAAGAAGGAGAAGTGGTATGTTATGAATCAAGGAAGTTAAATGAGCACGAAAAGAACTATGTGACTCATGATCTTGAGTTGACATATATCATTCATGCATTGAAGATGTGGAGACATTATCTTCTTGGCAGGTGGTTTATTCTGATGAGTGTGATCATAGTGGACTGAGGTACTTGTTTGACCAACCCAATCTGAATTCCAGGCAAGCTAGATGGTTGGCTACCCTCAACAAGTTTGACTTTGAGATCTGATACATTAAGGGAAAGGCAAACAAGGTTATGGATGCTCTTTGTAGGAGAATGAAGGTGAATCATGTTTCAACCATGAGTTCATATGAGACAGATTTGGAGCAACAAATTTTGCAGGCAGAGCAACATCATAACATGTACCAACAATTGAGGCATAAATTACAGTAGCAGGGTGAAGGTAATAGGGACGAGGAGTATCATCTCACAATAGATGGCTTGGTCATATTCAGGAACATCATTTATGTTCCAGATGATAGTGAGCTCGTGGAGTTTATCTTGAGGGAGTTTCATTTCAAAACGTATTTAGGTCACACAAGATACTAGAAGACTTTGGCATCAGTTAATAAGTTCTACCATTGACCGGACTCGAAGAAAGAGGTGATTGAGTTTGTTGCGAGATGTTTGGACTATCAGCAAGTGAAAGTCGAGTGTAAGCACCCAATTGGTCTATTGCAGCCCATTCTGATTCTAGAATGGAAATGGGAGGTTATTTCCATGGACTTTATTATAGGTTTGTCGAGGAAATCAAAGCAACATGATTCCATTATGGTTGTGGTTGACAAGCTTAGTAAGGTAGCTCATTTTGTTGCAGTGAATTCTATTGATTTAGCTAGATAGGTAGTTCATATCTTCATTAGGGAGATAGTGAGGTTGCATGGTGTTCCCAAGAAGATTATATCAGATATGCCAAGTTCACTTTCAAGTTTTGGAAGGAGTTGTTTGCAAGCTTGGAGACCGAGTTGACTTTCTGTATAGCTTATCATCCGCAAATAGATAGATAAACTGAGAAGGTTAACAAGATTATTGAGGACATGTCGAGGATGTATATCATGCATCAATAAAGGAAGTGGGAGAAGTATCTTCCACTAGTATAGTTTGCATATAATAAAGGGTATCGGGAGTCCTTGAGGATGATTCCATTTGACGCTCTTTATGAGCAGAGTTGTAATACTCCTATCAGTTGGAGTGATCTAGAGAACAGGGTGTTGATTGGATCAGACATGTTGGATGAGATGGAGCATGAGATGCAGGTTATTAAATAGAATTTGAATGCAGCACAGGACATGCAGAAGAGTTATGCGGATCAACATAGAGCATTCAAAGATTTTTAGGTTGGGGAGCATGTGTACTTGTGCATCAAGCCCAAGAGGAGCTCCTCAAGGATTGGGTCATGTGCCAAGTTGGCACCTCAGTAATGTGGGCCTTTTGAGATCCTTGAGAGGATTGGACTAGTGTCCTACAAACTTGCACTACCACCAACAATGAAAGTCCATGATGTTTTCCATGTTTCATTACTTAAGATATATGCGTAGGATGCTGATCATGTGATTGATTGGTCTATATTGTAGATGGAACTAGAGGGAGAATTCCAGCCAGAACCTCAATGCATATTGCAGCGGAAACAACTCATGCTCTAGAACGGAACAGTAGATCAAGTTAAAGTGCGTGGAAGCGCTTTGAGCTCGATGAAGCTACATGGGAGATGGGTGATTAGATGCAAGATTTTTATCCTTCATTATTTGCTAGTTCAAGCAAATGAGTTTTTAGTATATTATATATATATATATATATAATATTAATATATATATATATATATATATATATATATATATATATATATATATATAATATATATATATATATATATATAGTTTGTAAATACTTACAATGAGTTATGTTTTAAGTCTCTAATAAGTTGGTATGTTTGTCTTTATTTTCGCAGGATATCATTGTAAATACTGCATTGAGCTATGCTATAAAGTTCCATAGGTAGTATGTTTGTTTTTCAGCGGTTTGTTGGTCATAAGTGTCATAGAACACTGAGGAAGATATTCCCCCAAGGAGGAGGGGTTTGCAACCACTCAAGGTTAAATTTGCTTGTAACTTATTGGGATGTGAATGCATGGTACATGCATTTGTTTATTTGGTTCATTTTGTGTCATTGGCATGGGTTTGGTTTCAGTCTTGCCCTTCTGGATAGCCATGGTCTGATGGGATTCATTCTTGTTTGAGCTTTGGATTGTTGGAAGGTTTTGGAACCGGATGAGGTGGTCAAAGTAAAATTACCAAAGGTTGGGGATGGAGATGGTTTTCTCTAGGAAGCCCTCGATAGGTGGGTGGAAAGAGACACATTCCTCAATGTACGGTGAAGAAATTTTGAGGCATCCAAGCTTGGTTTGGTTTTGTGATCTTGGGACTGGTTTAGGTGAAATCACGATAGCTTGAGGGTGGAGGTGGTTTAAACTTTGGAGTCCCTATTTGATTATGTCTTGGTTTATCCCATGAGATCCCACATTCATGCTTGTAATATGGCACATGGGGTGATTGACTGAAAGAAAGATTTGGTTCAGCCCAATCTATGGTCAGGTGGTACATGGAAGTCTTTGACATGGTTGGATTTTGCATAAATTAATAAGATCTATTTTTCCTATTGTGATCTATGAGCACTTATACTTGTTATTATGTGGATTTTATCATTGATTTGTCATGGTTAATATTCTAGTTGTATGCTGGTTATAAGCATGATTCTATGATGTTCTCTAGCTATGGCTCTTTTTCATGATTTAGTAAGTATTTGAATGGTTGATGAATGCATGGGATAACAACTGTTGTTATAGCTACTTGAGAGGGCATTAGACCTCCCTTGTGATTCTCAAATGAAGTTCAAAGATTTAAGATCATATATGCATTCATGACTTGCAACTTATATGTTTACCATATGTTTAATGAAATGTCTAATGTGTATTAGGTTGTCTAGGTCAAGTTCTTGATTCAAGTTTGAATGTTTGGCATTGTTGTCACCTTAATCATGATTCTAGAAAGTTACAGACAGTTCTAGCTATTGGTCTAGAGGCTTTCCTAAAAAGGTGCCACAGATCTCAGAACCACATGCACTAAACTGGAGAAATTGGTTCATAACCACACGCAGGCAATCTTGTGGCCAGTGCGGTTGGAGCCTCATAACCTCACATATGCAGGGTTATGGGTGCAGTTAGAGTGTTAAGTCACTGAAAAAGAGTTATAGCTCAGGGATTGGTTACCAGGGGTGGTTGTTAGGCTCCTAAGTGATCTGTAGTCTCTGAGGGATGTTAATAAGTTTTCAGTTTGTCGAACCCACTTACATAACTGGAACTTGGAGGTCAGGTCATGTTATAGTAGCACTCAACTCACATTTACCCTGGAGGGCTTGTAAAAGCGGGTAAATGTGAGGTGGGTGGTTACATTCTTTGAAGGGGAGCGACATGTTAAGCCCTATATAAGCCCCATGTTAACCCTAAAACCCCTTATTAAGACCCAATTACTGAGTGATTACATTTCTATTGTTATATTGTTATGCAAACTAGAACCCTTCAACGGTCCCATTTTATTATAATTGTACATTTTGTCTCCTATATATAATGAAGCATAGTCTTAAGATCATTAAATATAATCTTGTACATTGTATTCATTATAAAATAAGGCTTCATTCTCGAAGACAACTATAATGATCGATTTCTTATCATTTTTAAGGCACAAGGTTCACAACAATTTGAGAATAAGTTATTAAAAATTGGCCATTATCATAAGGAGAAATAAAACGATTTATATAGAAGAGACAATATTAGAAGATCTTATTAAGTGGAAAAATGTGCCAAGAGAAATTATGGAATTTCTAGTGACAACCCTATCAATAGAAGATGGACCCTGAAGTGGTGAATTGTTTATGTAGAAGAATCTTTAACTAATCAAGCATTGAGGGTAACAATATTTTGAAGAGATAAGACATGTTAAACATCAAGGTCTAAAACTATTTCATTATTATTTATATAATTGATACCACTATTGATGAGCTCATAATTTGTAATTATACCTTCCATCTCTTTTTTTTTCAAAGGAAATCTCATGGTTTCCACCTTCTTCCTTATAATATCCCAATGAAAAGAGGCTCAACCACTAATCATAATAGTGTTTGGAAACCTTGAAGAACCTAATTAGATTTATGACCTAACATTATCCGGTAAACAATATGCTTAGGTGAATGATTCCACCAATTAAACAAAACCTTGAAATTTTAACCTTTTATGTTTACATCGATAGGCGTCCCTTCTTGAAATTGGTCAGACCAACCTTTGTATACCCCTTTCCACCCATGATGACATCTATCCCATGGTGTGAGAAAGACATTTGTCCCCGTAACATACTCTACCCTAAACAAATTTAAAATTACTATTTTTAACACAACATTCTACTTTATTTACGATCAAATACTTTTCCCACATGTAATTAAACACATATTAACAATTGACAAGCAATAAATCAAATCGAACAAATGAAAAGTAGGGGTATGGTTCATGTTTGTCCAATTTACAATATGGTTTCATTTATTTTTCATTCAGAATTTCATACAATGGTTTCTCAACACCTTTTCCTCATCAGGTTGTTCGCCATCTACTCGTTTGGTAAATTTGGAAAGAGGGCTCTACTGCAAACCCTCACGAATTCAAAACTCTTTACAAGACAACCATCAAACCCTTCTTTTCCGCTTCCTTTTTTTGTGAAGAGTCAAGGGTTAAATCTCTTTCATAGTCTTCCTCCTATTATAGCTAACACAATGCTCCACATAGGGTTCTCAATCAAGGTAACTGGATCTAGCATGGAGGTCTATTGGTTCCCCATTAACAATTATGTTATTCATGCTAAGGAGTAGGTATATATATTTTTTATTCTTTTTAATGGTTTTTCTTTCCATTTATATACATGTGCAGAGGGCCATTGCACTTACTTATTGTAGCTAATACTTTGTCTTTTGTGGCAGGCCAAGCCTTGTGTTACCAAGCCACAACAAGTGAGAAAGTTATCATCTAGCATAATTCAATGCCCTTTCTGATTTTCTAACCTCTAATTCCTCTAAGCTTAATATGTGTTTTTAATGGATTTGACGTTTGTATAGGTGGGTACTCGACTCCTTCTAAGCTCAACTTTATCTGCCGCAAATGTTATTGAGGATGAGCACCCCAACCAACAGCTGACTTCCAGGTTTTGTTGCTTCCAGGTTATTGAATCTTGGTCCATCTCATGCAAGGTTCTTCTCGTAGGTCTTTTGTTAGGTTACATTAAGTTATTTTCACTGTTTGACAAGGTATGTTGACCACTAAACCTCAATGGCTAACTATAACCCATATTTCTTTGATTTTATGCTACCAATCTTTTTTTTCTTCGTTGATGGTTCGACTATAACCAACACAATGGTTTAACTTATTGGTTACAAGATGTATTAATTAAGTTAATTAAACCCAACAATGTATACTTGTTTTCAGACCGCGGTTTCTTAGAATGTTTTTAATAAAATATTAAATTTACCACTAGTAGTGGGAAAAATACATTAGTTTAACTTATTGGTTACAAGACGTATTAATTAAGCTAATTAAACCCAGCAATATATACTTGTTTTCAGACCGCGGTTTCTTAGACTGTTTTTAATAAAATATCAAATTTACCGCTAGTAGTGGGAAAAATACATTAAAAAAGGATGAGGGAGTCTTGAACTCTAAGTTAAGGTTGAGAAACTAAGTAATGCGTTGGTGGGAGGAGAGATATAAGGTGGACTATTGATTTATATATATATATATATAATATATATATATATATATATTATAATATAAATAAATAAAAAAAAGATATATATATTTATTTATACATGCATCTGATATTGTATTGATATTTTAAAGATTTTATTAAGAATAGATATCAAAATTTCGTTATTCTCTTAATGATGTAATATTATATAAGATGGGCATTCTCTATGTAATTTTTTTAATAAGGCTTTTCACATTTTCATTGTTATTAAAATATAACAATATTATTGTTATGTAATTTGTGTATCATAATTTTTCCATACTAATATATTTTG
>APFE031095735.1:0-54901 GCA_000404065.3 Pinus taeda | reverse complement strand
ATTTCTTATCAATTTAAATTTTTTATTAAATTTTTATTAATCCAAATCAATTCAAAATAGGAGAAAACCTAAGAGCATCTTCTTTATGTATAAAATTTGAATATAATAAATATAACATTCTAAATATAATTTTTATTTATTATGATGTTGATGATGATTAATGTCCACTAAGACCAATGCGATCTATCGGACCTCAAGAAAGGAGAGTCTAATTTTCATTCTTCAAAATCTTGTTTTTGTGATTAAGGAGCAGGGAAAGAACCATTCCAAGATCGCTATAGTTGGACTGACTTAATGTAGTATACCTAGGGGGATAGTATGGGGTACATAGTGAGGTATCCAAGGGAATAATGTAATAATGGGATGGGCCATAGTTAATAAATAAAGTGGTTAACCCGCAAAAATAAAAATATCTCTCCGTTTTGCCCAAGAAAATGTTATGGTACCACTTGTAAAGATCTATCCTGCAAATATATGAAAATAACAAATATGCCCAAAAATAACAAGAGAGAAATAGATAAACTTTAGATCTTTATTAATATCAAACCGTTAAGGTAGGGTAACACCATACAATTACTCCTTAAGGAAGGAGAATATTCCACAAGCCATATGCTTGTCAATACAATAATCATTGACATCTCTCAATGGGGAGTCTCTAGCCTCTATATTATTCCCTTGGGTACCTCCCTCTGTACCCCATACTACCCCCGCTAGGTATACTACACTTAATAAGTCAAGAAGATTGGAGGTGTGGCTGATGATAGGGAATTGAGAGCTAATGTGGGCAAGAGACGGACAGTCTAAAAGGAACTGCTTTTCATCTTCCACCTTCTTAATATCACAAATCTGATAGATTCTATCATCCCAAGGAATCTTGGGAATAGACCACCGCTCGGTCTCACTCCAAAGCTCATGAGAGTTAGTTATAATCCTAACGATGTTCATTTTCTTCTTAGTGCTAGTTAACATAGAGAGATAATTTTGGTTATCAAGTGTGGGGTTGATCACCTCCTTATAGTACCTTAGCTTCCTTTTACCCTCCAACTCCTTAACATCCCACATCTTGTCCTTAAAACTGGAGGTAATAGTATCTTTGATATTGTCCTTTCTTCCCATAATGATCATCTCTTTAATTCCTCAAAGGTTGAACCAAGACTGAGCATCCTAATGCCACCCACGCTTGAGGCATGAGTGGGGGTTTTGACTAAAGTTAGAAGCAATATTTGGGATCCTCTTGGATTCCATATTGTGAAACTTCTTCTTATACATCAGATATCTAAAAATAGCTACACTTCCAATGGGGGACACACGAGTTTCGATCAAGAGGATATGATAGGGAGTATTTTCCTTGATCTTGAGGTTATAGGTTATGAATTTCTTTTGGATCATCTCAATCTTTCTCCATGACTCCCTAGATATACTGCATCCCCAAACTTCACATCCATATAAGATAACAGGGGTGACGAGAGTCTCAAAGAGGAACCTTTTTTTACTCCAAATGTAAATATCGGTTGACTTACAATTGTTTTCAAGTTCATAATAAGCTTTCCAACCTCCAATAATTCTTTCCTCAATGCTATGATTCCAGTTGAGCTAATGAGGAAAGTCAATACCCAAATATTTATAAGAAGAAACCTACTCAAAGCAATTGTTATCATAGACAAAACTACAATGGGTGATCTTTTTAGATTTAATGATCATGAATTTAGTCTTGTGAGTATTAACTGTCATACCCATCTTAGAGCAGTAGACATGAAAAGTCTTAAGCTACTTGTCTAGGTCATCATGGCACCTTGCAAGAAGAACAATATCATCAACATAAAGGAGAAGAGTAATGATAATACCAGCGAGTTTGATGCCTTTGCAGCCCGCAGTTTCCGGACACTCCTCTATTTTATCGATGTAAATACCAAAAAGGTTAGGGGAAAGGGGACAACCTTGCTTAACCCCCGATATTTCATTTAATATCTTTTAACCACCCTCCGTTGGTCTTAAGCTTGGCAATGATAGTCTCGTGGAGGTGGATCACAACAATCCTTAGTTCAGGAGGAACCATGATTTCTTCAAGCCTCTCCCAGAGCTTATCTTAGGGGACAGTGTCGAAAGCTATTCTAAAGTCCTCAAAACAACATAAGGGATTAGTTTTACTATTGCAACATTCCTTTGTGATGATCCTAAGAGTGACAAGGTGGTCGATGGTCAAGTGATGCCTCCTAAAACCAAATTTTCCTTTAGCTCTTTTACCGTGGTTCTCAAGCCAAAGGTTAAGTTTTTTTCTAGAATGAGCCCATAAAGCTTGGTTAGGATTTGGCTAATAAAAATGGTCCTATAGTTAGAGGAAGCACTTTTGTCTCGATTTTTGAAGATAGGCACAATAAGGCTTTGTGTCCAAATCTTAGGGAAGCCATGCTTTACAGTCAAATTGAGAAGCTTGTGAAGATGAGGAATGATGATAGATTTTCCCATTTTAAAGATCTCAGCTTGGTAACCTTCAATATCTTTGGCTTTCCCATTAGCGAGCTTATTAGTCCCTGACTCAATGTCTTCCAGAGAAAAAATATCATCCTTAATATGAGTATTTAAGATGGTGCCCATGGTGTCCAAGGAGTCATATAACTTCGTAAGATAGCTATCCCAATTTTCCAGGGGGATAGAATGATTATCTTTAGTTTTACGAACAAGCACATTCCGCCAAAACTTTCTAGGCGCAACTTTAGAAAGCTAGAGAATATGCTATTGTCTCTTATTAATATATCACATTTTCTTCCTCTTAATGAGAGCTTTGTAAATATTTATATTATGGAGCTTAATGCTTTCATTAGGGGCGTCTCTGATTGCTTTCCTTGAAATCTTACAGTCTTTGTCATACCAACGATTGGAAGTTCTAGTCTTTTCCTTATATGAAGTCTTATTAGAGAATTTTCTAATGGTGGTGGAAAGGGTAGTAGTAAAATAGTAATAGATTTGATCAATGTTGTTATTATAAGTTAGGGAGCCTAAATCCCTTTGCAAATCCCTTAAGAAAAGGTCAACATTACTTCTATCAAAGTGAATGTAAATTTTTCTTTCATTGTTCTCTTGCATGTGGATGGTATCCATAGCAAGATTGAGGGATAAAGACAAAGTTTTGTGGTCAAAGTTAGGCTTGTACCTATTAAGAAGCTCAAAGTGTGTAATATGGTTAAGGACATGGATGTTAGAAATCACATAATCCATGACATCGCTACCTAACCCATGGAAATAGCTCATTTGACTGGAGAGAGGCCATTTATTAATACCATTACAAATGATTAGGTCTTGGGAACTACAAAGTTTGAGGAGCTCGGTGCCAAATAAGTTCTCGATCATGTCTTCATATTTTCTCTTGAATCTATTAGTTAAGTTACCATCCTCATCAAGCCACAAGGGGTCAGGGTTAGAGTTGTTACTTAACATAATATCTTGGTTAGTGGTAGTTCGAGCATTAAAGTCCCCAAGCAAAAGGATATTGCCTTCATTCCTAAGGTTGTAGATGTCTTTTTTTAAGGTATTGAAAGGAAAATTCTTATCGAGGTCATTTTTCTTATAGGATGTAGAGTTGATAGGGGCGAAATAGCAGATTGCAAGAAAGATCTTATTGGTTGTAGAATCATAGATCTCGATCCAAATATATTGATTAAAGGGGTCAGTTTTATGAAACCGGATGTGAGAGGAAATAATGTTCCTAATATAACAGGCTATACCACCAAAACCACTCCTAGAGGATTTCTTATTCCAGGCAACCAAAGAGTGAACCTGTCAAGGTGAGGGACCCCAAATTCATCATGCTCCCAAGTTTCAACTAAAAGAATAAGATCAATATCACTCGGGATCCAACTTAACATAGGACTTTTACACAATGAAAAACCACGACAATTCCAGAAGAGGATCCAAAGTGATGCTATTCCCTATTTATCACTCGTGTTTGGGAATTTATCTCTAATAATAGCTTTTCTATTCCTAATGATCGCCCATTTTCCTTATTTTCTTGCCTCCTTGACCTTTTGTACTTCTTTCCTAAGTTCAACTTGGTCTTCTGGAATGAGATCTTCATTTATAAACATGCATGTTCCCTTTAGGCTTGGGCATTTCCTTTATGGTCATTACAACCAACCTTGACAACGATTAGTCTATGTTTATTCTCAAGTATCTTTCCTACCCTTATTGCTTCGGTGAGACAAGCGGTTTGAATTTTAGATTTTGTCTCTAATTGTTCTTTAACTAATACTAATGTGTCTTCATTGTTTCGTTCTTCTATACTAGCAATTATAAGGTGTGTTGAGTCTCAAACTTGCATCTTTCCTACACCTTTTTCTAGCTTCTTTCCATTCATCTGAACCTCCTAAGTCATCAGTATCATTGCATATTAGTTAAAAAAAGAGAATTTAAAGTGGTTTCTTGACTATGTGTTTGTGTTGCTATTTGAACTAGATTTTTGTTTATGAGCTGCGGAATCTTGTCACTTTCCGCAGCCAGCTCAACTTTCCGTAGTTGTTTTGTCAAAGTCTATATTGCAGGTGTCTTCAGGCAAATCGAGCCACGTGGGCAAGTTGAAAACAACGTGGACATGGACCAAGTCCTATTGGCTCAGTCGAATTCATCAAAAGAGGCCATAGTCAACGGGGGGCAAAGCGGTGGTCAACCTAAGAGTCCTACGGTGATAGAACTCTGTTTTTTCACCACGTGAAGACTTGTGTGGCGGTTCCTAAATCTCAGGGGACAAATCAACACCTGTGGACTGCTCCATGAGCCGAATCCAACAACCACCCTCCAAATATTTAATCTTCACGACAGCCATAATGCTAGATTCCTGGACGTGGTTGTTTACGTGTCTCTTGTCAGCGCAGATTGTAGGAAAGTAGTTATGTCATCCTCTGTTATAAATAATGCGTTCTCATACACATATTAGCTAGCTTTGTAATGTAATTTTGACTGTTAACGAGCCCATTATGCCGTGACTTTATTTCTGTGTTATGACTGTATTTTGAATTCATGAGAAGACCCTATTTATAAGCTCAATTTGTGGTTAATAGTTGTTGCCTGAGGACTGTGCAGAGGGCCCCTGCACATGCCAAGGTTTTGTTTATTGTTGTATAGTTTCATGCTTTATTTCTTTATGTTCATTCTGCCATAGTTATTCATGTGTATATAGTGCATTTCTTATGGTATTAATGTTTTATTTTTGTCCATAATTTTCCATGCTTTATACTGATGTTAACTGATCAATGTCTTTGTTCCAGATTACAGTAGGTACCCCGGGCACTTGCACATAGTTTTATGATGACTAATGACATGGAATCTGTCTTGTCCTTCTGCTGATTTATTTTCTTAGTTTTTAATCTCAGCATTGTTTTATTTATTTCAGTTTTGTACATTTGCTTTATTAGTTAGATTAGATATTAAATTACTCATGTCATTATCAGTTACCTCCTGAGGGATTGAAGTATGAGTGTGTAGTTTGATATTAGTTTATTTTTCTGCAAGTTAGTTATTGAATTACTCATGTCATTTTCAGTTACCTCCAAAAGCCATAGCGAGACTAATGGTGAAGGATTGAAGTATGAGTGTGTAGTTTGATATTAGTTTATTCTCCTACAAATTAGATATCGGATTGCTCAAGTTGTTTATGATTACCTTTGAAAGCCATAGCGAGACTAATGGCGAGGGGTCAGAGTATGAATTGATGTAATTTGATTTTTAGCTTTATTTGCTTGCAATTTTTGAATTTCTGTGAGTACAGTTTCTTTTGTATTTAGACAGCAACAAGGGTAATGGGTTTCATGATCAATAGTTCACTGCTTGTTTGACTAGTATAGTGGCACATTTTCATTTTCTTTTAGGAATTAATTTTGTCATTGCATGTTTTAAACCCCTTTTGAAGTTTGAAGTTTGGGAAATCACTGTAAAGGACATCATTGCCTTGAACATTTATATCCATACTTGTCTTTTAGAATTTCCATCTCACATTAGGAAGTCAACCAAGATAAAAAAACCCCCAACACAAATAAAAAAAAAACTAAAAACGACAAAAAGTAAGAGATAGGTTATCTTGCACATATAGTGCGCCACACTTCGTCAGCTTATGAATCCCGGGTTGACAATTAAATGCAGCAATTTAGGACACACTAAATTGACCAAACAAGGTGTAAGGCTCTTTTGTGGCACTCATGGTCGAGTACAATTAGTTTATTAATTTCTTCTTTTATGGGTTTAATATCTAATTTATTCTTTGTGTTATTTAGGGCTAAGTTATTATGTAGTTGTTCTTTCAGATTTTTAATCTCGCTTTTCAAAGTGTCATTTTCTTTAACCATTGCTTGTTTTCTATGTTTGATCTCTTGAATTCTACCTTTCATTCCTTGGAGTTCAGTCTCAAGTGAGAGTATTTTGTTTTCTAATGATTTGTGGTTATTATCAAACATTATAGTTAATTATAGCTTAAAATGGTTTTCTCTTTCTTCTCTTCATCTTTCTAAAGATTCAATGTACTCATAAAGACTCTCTAAGGTAATTTTACTTGGTCTCCCTTTGCTAGAGGGAGGTTTAAGAAGATGATGAGAAGTACTAATAGTGTAAATAAGCAAAACTTTACAAGAGGAGAGTAAGTGGGAACATATGCACCTATGAAAGATCAGAGTGTATATTAAGATTTACTCATTATATTAATATTTTATAATTAAATTATTGTTTTTAAATATCAATTAATAAATTTTTATTCAAATATAATTAATAATTAGTTTTTATATCCAAATCAATCGGAGCTCCATGTTTAAAGGAATTATATCATCTCAATTCCATATATTAATAATGACATCATTTTAATTAACATATATTATTAATTATATAAATTTAATTAACTTATATTATTATTAATATTTTTTATATATTTAAAATAACTTAAAATTAAATTTTAACTATAAATATTTAACTAGTTTTCTAAAAGGAGATTTCAAGTTTTTTCTACGGCAAGTCATAATAAGATTCTTGACCTTTTAATGCAATTGGTAAGTACATCCTTGTCTTGTCATTGATGGGACTTTGCTTTTTAAATTATTAACTTTTATCTTTTTTGTTATAGTATACAATTGACATATTTACGTCGATAGGCTTCTCTTCTTGAAAATAACCAGACTAACCTTTGTCTACTTTTTTCGTCATGTGATGACAACTTTCCCGTGGTGTGAGAAAGACATCTGTCCCCATTTTCGGCTGTGAACCTTCCTCCACGCTACACGATCGTGGTCTCCACAGATTTCTATGTCGATAAAACACGAGATGTTCGATTTTTGGAGGACAACATAGACGTTCAACGCATGAAGGAGGTGAACCCATCAATCAATAAGCTAATCATGCCTACCCTCATCAAATTCAATGACACCAACCCTGAATCCATCATTTTGAAGTGATGTTTATGCTCTTTTTAAACTAAATTAACTAATTAAAAAAATGTAAAATGAACAATTGTGTTGAAATGAGTTATGATTTTTTGTATGTGTTATTGATATGTCGTTGTATTGGCCTATGAAATTGTAAGTAAACCTAGTTATAAGTTAAGAATCTCCATTGTAGATAAATTTACACCGTTAAGAATTTTGTTACAAATTTTAAAAAATGTATATATGTTTAACTCATTACTATTATTATTATTATTATCTAACTGTTATGAGATTCAAATCCACATGTGGATTGTAGCTTGTATACCTAGTGAGTACAATGAAAATCCTTCTAGCTATACCTGTAAGCTCACAATAAGCTCACAACAGTCTTTATTTTCCATATATGTTAATCACTTTACTATCCTAAAGGACTCATGGTGTTTGGAGTTGTAGATTCTCCAAAAAAATGTAGAGGCACAAAAATTTACACTACATATCAAACCCACTATCAAGGAATAGTTGTGAGATAAGGAATACCATTTCTCATTAGAACTCTTGTGTCCAAGTTTACACCATTATTTGTAATATCAACTGCAACAAAATTGCTCATTCTCAAGACATGAAAGAACCTTTCCTCACTTGATCAATAATGTTCCCAACATGTAAACCTGAGGCAAATATCCATGACCAAAGTGATAGATAACTAGTTGTGAACCTCACAATACCACCAAATCTTCTATGTTTGCTTCTTTGGTCAGAAATAGCCTTTGCAATAATCCATACACCTCTTTCACATAAGTTGAGAATAAGCTTACACACTCCAACCACCCCCAACTTATATATTAATTCATTTTATAATTAATAATGAGAATAATAATAATTTAAATAAAATTATAATTTATTTTAACTTGAACTATTAATGCTGATTGATTATTAAAATAATAATAGTCAATATATAAATAAAAAAGAATTTAAATAATTTCTATTGAATGATTTTTTAAATTTTCTTATCTTAGAATTTTAAATAACACTTTTAAAATAAATAGTAATAACTATAAGAATAAGAAATAATAATTGTATACATTTAGAAGGAAAAATATTAAATTTGATCTATTATAAATTAGTTGGTTTGTGTGGTTCTATGAAGTTGCTTCCTCCGCAACATGTGTTCACTAATGATCTTAGACATATATCACCACCATAGGTAGAACAACTTAGCTTTGACAGACATGAAGAAGGAATGTGGTGATTAAGTTTATGAATGCGTTGCGAACTCATCAATGGAGAGTGCTTGATAGCTTGGATGCACTTATGAGGAGACAGAGAAGAATGATGGACAAATTGGAAAGGACGAAAACGTGGCTTGCTCATATGGATTCACATGTCCACTCCTCATGCAATCCACCTTCTTCCTCACAACTCAGAGTTGGTTCACTCCTTTGATCTTTTATGGTGATGGATAATTTCTCGGTTTTATGTGTCATTTAGTTTTTTGGTATGTTGGTTTTTAGATGCTTTCATTGTACTGCTTTTTTGTTCTATATTCTGGTAACATTATCCTGACCAAAAAATCTGGTAGGAGAGAGGAAGGCAAAATTTTACACAAAGGTAGGCAATGTTGTATTATTACTCTGAATTTAGGTCTGGTAGGAGAGAGGAAGGCAAAATTTTACACAAAGGTAAGCAATGATGTATTATTACTCTGAATTAATATAAATACCTAAATTCATAGGAAAAAATGAAAAAAATAGTTGGTTTGTGTGATTTTTACTTTGTGTTAAATTATTGATTTAAATTTCATGTGGATGAGGTGAGGATGAGAGTCATTTATGGGGGTTAAAAGCTAGCCGAATCATTGTTTTAGTGATAACATCCCATATATGACAAATATTTCTTTCATACAATATTGGAACTAACTTTAAATCAAATAAGTATTTTAGTGAAAACATCTCATATGTGGATAGATATTTCTTTTCTACAATATTCAATCTCACTTTAACACAACTTAACACAAATATATATTACCAAAAATATATATGATTTAACTTTGAAAATTTTCATTTGTATAAAATGTATAACTAATTTTGAAAAAAAAATCATTTTTATGAAATGTATAGCTAATATTAAAGTAAAACCAAAATACAACTTTTTCGATTTAAAATACTATAAGCTATCTTTAATGTGATAGACATTAAAATAATTTCTTTCTTTCTTTTCCTATTTACCTCTCCTTACACCTTTTAACATTGATAACATATATTTATTTACATACACAAACACCACCACAGATAAAGCAGGAGATTAATCCAGCTATGATATTTCGATCCCGCATCATATAGTTCAAACACACCATTTTCCCAACCCAATTAACTTTACACTGGCGGAGAGTACATAATTTATGAGTAGCTTCCCAGAATTGGCGAAGTAATTGCAAAATGGTCCTCAGTCATCACACCCTGCTCAGGAAACTCAAATTCCTCAAACAATCAAGTTCAATGGACTAACCCATTCTATATTATAATGAAAACGTTTTAATCTTTTTTCTCAAATATTTCGTTTAGGATTTCTTGTGTCTGTTTTGTCCCTGTAAATCGCCGCTGAATTTTTCGGTACCAGGGAAGCTGCTAGGCCTCCAAACAGAGCTCCTTTTCAACCCCAGGTATGTTAAAGTGCGTTAGATTTCTTTCATTGAATCGATCGAAATGTCTTTTGGGGTAAAGAAATCTTTGAAGTTATGCCGTCAATATGGCTGCATTGCCCGATTTTGCATCAGCTGTAACGCTAAACCCTGCCTAAACCCTCCTAAAACGCGGCACACAAGCCAGGAAATTGTAAATAATGTCCCCTATTTTGGAACTGTTCATAATTCATGGGCTACAAAAGTTCAGTACTCTGAAATTTTGGTCAGAAGAGTATGCTCCATTTCAAAAGGAGGTTTAAGAGATGACGAGGTTGTGGACGATTTAGAAGAGTCATCAGGTTCCGAGGCTGAAGAAGAACCCCAAACATTGAAAAAGAAGCATGGAAACATGAAGGATGAGGGTTTTGTTAGAAATGTTGATAGCATTTTGTGTATCTTGAAGGGGGTTGAGGGGCTTAGTCCTGAAGCAAGGTTAGCTCTAGAAAAATCTGGGGTGTTTGTTAGCTCGGACCTTGTGGAAGAAGTACTGGCCAGAGTTAGGAATGATTGGAAATCTGCATATACAGTTTTTCTGTGGGCTGGCTCACAACAAGGCTACAAGCATAATTTAAGAGTGTACCATACAATGATTGCAATCTTGGGCAAGCTAAAACAGTTTAATCTTGCATGGGGATTGATCAGAGAAATGAACGATAGGGGCATGGTGACCCATCAAACTCTGTTGATCATGATGCGTAGGTATTCGGCTGCCGGCGATGTAGGAAGAGCTGTGAGGACTTTCCATGGCCTGGAGAAGTTCAAGTTAAAGGTGGATATCAATGCATTTCAGGGGCTTCTAGGTGCTCTTTGTAGGTACAATAATGTTGAAGACGCAGAGAAGTTGCTCTATTTGAATAAAAATGTTTTTGATTACGAGACGAAAAGTTTTAATATTGTGCTTAATGGGTGGTGCAATTTGATTATCAGTGTGGTAGAGGCAAAGAGATTTTGGAAGGTTATGATGAATAATAGCATCACCCCAGATGCCTTCTCGTACAGTAGTATGATTTGTTGCTTCTCCAAAGCAGGAAACCTTCACGATGTTCTGAAATTCTTTGATGATATGAAGAACAGAGGTTGTGCTCCCGATCTTAAGGTGTATAATTCTGTTGTTTATGCCCTCGCTAAAGGAAAATGTGTCAAAGAGGCATATAATCTCTTGAATGTAATGACGGAAAAGGGTTTTACTCCAAATGCTGTGACATATAATTCTCTAATTAAGCCCCTTTGTAAAGCTCTAAGAGTAAAAGATGCAGACAAGGTCTTCAGTGAGATGCTTCAGAAGGGTCATGCTCCATCTATCAGAACCTTTCATGCATTTTTCAATGTCCTTAGAGATTCAAAGGAAATTCTGAAGCTATTGGAAAGAATGATAGAGAGTAAATGCAATCCAACTATAGAGACTTTCATTATGTTGATCAGGAAGTTTTGTCGTTGGCGCCAATATGAAAATGTCTTTAAGCTCTGGAATGATATGGAGAAGCATAGGCTCAATCCTGACCGTAGTGCCTATACTGTGTTGATACATGGTCTTTTTCTAAACAGTAAAGTAGAAGAGGCTTACAGATACTATGAAGAAATGAAAGCCAAAGGTTTCTCCCCAGAGCCCAAGACAGATGAAATATTCAAGGTTTGGATTGCGGGCAAAGAATCAGCAGCTTCTCAGTTATCGAAGCTCAAAATGAAAGAGGTACAGAAGAGTTCAGAGGTAAGGAAGGTGGAGAATATTAGTGGTAGTTCCATGCCTAAGCAGACGAAGGATCGACAATTTAACAAGGGAAATAATTTTTTTGTTTCTCAGAAACAACAAAACAAAGGACAATTTAATGGGAAAGAAAAAGATATGGCTTCAAAGGGGAGACAATTTAACAAGGGAAAAAGTCTTTTTCTTTCTCAGAAACATCAAAACTAAGTACAATTTAATAGGAAAGAAGAAGATCTTCCTTCCACAAGTGAAAAAAGGAAGCAGAAATTGCTGGTCTAACATCAAAGTTGGTTGAAGCAACCTGCTCTCAAAATAAGGTTGTTGGGTGAAACCATAATAGATTGTAGAAATCTGTAACCAGCCCAACAGCTATTTGCATGGACCTTTTGCTCCTTTAGCCAATCTGGACGAACACATATAGCTTCGCATATGAAATTTGTGAGGTGACTTAATTTAGTTGTAATCATTTTAACAGTGAATCAGTAAAGATGACCCTGAGGCACATATCAATCTATAGCTCTGAAGGCGTTTTCTTATGTCAGATGGCTATATTAACTATCTTTGCTATCTATATTTGGTTGCCCAGAATTGCGGTTCTCGAATATGAGTACTTGTTAATTTGTGGAGATAATTTTCAGCTAACAGCACTTCGACAAAAACTGCTGGCCCTTAACAAACTGTAAATGCTGTGAGGTTGTGGCAGAGCCATTTTTTTAACATAAAACAATCTTCCGAGATGGATACTTAAGTTACTCATGGATTGATCATTTAGTTTGATGAAATATGAAGGCTTTATAAAATATGCAACTAGACATTATTTAATTAAGTTTTTAAATGTTTAGGAAGACTTTCACAGTTTCTATGCTTTTAAAACATGTTGATGAGCTTCAGGTCCTTGGAAAAAATGAGGACTCTCTCTCAACATGCTTCATAACGAGACTAGCAAGATCTATACTTAGTTTTTTAGCATTTATGAGAAGTATAATAAGAAATGTTCTGTAGATGTTATGAACTTTGACCCAAATATTATGTTTGGGTACAAATGAAGAGAGTGATGAGCTCCCCTTTTCTTTTATTTTTTTTGGGGCTTTCGTATCTGGTCTGCTCCATCTAGCTATGTTTTACTGCCACGTATTTGATTTAGATTTAGAGTTAAGTTTTAACTTATCATTTTCTGTTCTCTTTACTGGGAGATGCATTATGTACTCCCTTTACAGTTCTTAGTGCATGTTGTAATCTTGAGTTATATTGACCTAATTTGGTGAATTGTAGCACTTTGAGAAGCATGTCTCCTAACTCTGCCAATTTTGCATCAAACTCTGTTTCTTTTGCTGCTGATTCTGCTGAGACAGACATGGTCTCTTCTTCTTCCTTTTTCATGGCAGCAGTCATTGAAACTTCATTTATCACTTATCATATCTACTGAAGAAGCATACATGACACTGAAGTAATATTGTTTTGAATTATTAATTGGATTTAAAGGTCTTGAAACTACAGATTTCATTTATACCATATCTTTGAGTTTGTTGCTATTAAGAATCTTGATGACCTTTTATTGCAAGACTAACCATTTGAGTTTTATTCAAGCGTTTGCCTGAAACTGAGGGGCAATTGGTGTCTGTCCTCCATTAAACTTGCAATGTGGGCAACATCTGTCCCTTTTGGATATTGCAGGGCTTTAAGGGCTTCTAAAATCGCCCTGGCCAATGATTGCTTCCAGTTGTTGAACGACTCTTAGGGGAAGAATACCGTTATCTGGAGTTGCTGCTGCAGAGGGTGTCGTTGTTTCTACTTTCATGAGTACAACAGCGAAAGGAGTTGTATGAGAGTGAGGGGTAGCTGAGGAAACATGCACAACAGCAATAGGCTTTAGTCTAGGAGTCTTAGAACCCTGGCCACTAGCACTCACATTTATAATGTTGCACCACTTGTCCTTCAATGTCAGACGGAAATAAGCTGTGAGATAGAATGTGAAATCAGGATCCTTGAGATACAGATTGTATGGCATGGAATCCTTTAGATTATTTATGTCTTCATTTGTTGTATTCCAACTTTGTCATGAACATGGATTTGAAAACAAGGGTTGTGGATGGTAAAAGGTTTGACAAAGAAAGCAATGATAGAAGAGTTCTATGCTTGTGAATGATATAGCTCATGAGTACATTTAATTGAATGTACAGTTAAAAATGATGGAGATTAGTATCTTCTGGACTACGACATTTTGCTTCACTATGTATATGATGTTGAATTTTTCCGGTTATGTATGCTGCTGGAGCCTGGTGCAATGTCTAATGTTGTACTAACAAGCATGACCTCTTTCAGTTATTTCTAATATTTATCGTTGTTTTTGATATGTGGAACTCTTGTTTTCCCTATCTTTTGTAAATGTTTATGCAAACCATAATGCCTGTTAAATGACTGGATATACTCAAATATGTGTCTTGAATCTCTCCTAATGTATATTGACTGGATTCAGTTACTTGATAGACAATGACAACATTGACTATGGACATCGGAATATATTAGATTTGATTATGGTTTGTAGATTATGTTTTTGCATTTCAGAACTGTTTCTTACCTATCCTTGAACGGATGCTCTCTAGCTTCAGGGTGAGGTGTCAGTATTGTGTCCTGGCTGCGTTCAGTTGAATAATTCTATAAGAAATTAAGTAGCCAGATTTTAGTGGCAAAGGTTGTGCTTTTTGCTATGGCAGGCAGGTCTTCATCAATGTTTGGTATCTGCTTATATGACATGTCATTTCACAACGGACATCTGGCCTTCTTTCTAGTAAGAAACCCTTGCTGAGGGCACATACTGTAAAAATAAGTTTTTTTTGATGATCAGGAGGAAGGAGATGGGGTTTCCATGTTTTGCCCCAAAATATCTGACAAAGAAAACACATTGCAGGAACAGGAAGTTGGGAGTCTATTTGCTTTAGCAACAGTGCAACCTAGGTAAGCTTTTAAAGATTGGAAATTAAAGTGACCGTACCAAATATCGCAAGAATTAATTTTTGACACCCTATTCTTCTTGATAAGGTTCAAGAATTTCTATTTTGGACCAAAGAAGAGCTATTTTTAACCTGTACCATATGTTCACTTACATTGAGTTCTTGTAAGTTGGTCAAACTATTTTCAGCGGTCTTGCCCGAAGGGTTGAAGCCTTGATGGGCCCCTCCTTGAGCCTTGAGCCCCGAGCCTTGATGGGGCCCCTCATGCATCATTAAGTAGGCAAAGGTGCCACCTTTACTAAGGGGCGATGGTGTGAATGTGATTGTAGGTGTGAGTGTGAGCAAAGGGTCCCCTCATAAATGGGACCAAAAAGACGATGAGTCCCCTCATATATTTTGGTACAAGGTTCAAGTTTCATCAACTCATCTGGACCTAAGCTTAACAGACATTCCCCTCAAGAAGTTTGCAAAACCCCACAATGAATAACCCCTTATGATCTTCGATCCTTAACTAATGGAACATTAGCTAAGGCACAAAGCCCTAGTAGGCTCCCCCGAGCACCCATCACATGTAACTGAACTATGTTGCTGGGGTAGAGACCCCTCATTAATGAGAGCCCACCTTGACAATGTGACCTTAGTGATTCCAGGGCAAGGCATAGGGGTGTTTAGGCCCTTTTTAAAGCTGTGGCGTACTATTATTTGCACCCTAATGACTTAAGCGCTCATTATTGCTTCAAGCTCAATATTGTAGCTGCATTGAGTGAGCTGCATACGAGTATAACCAATTTCATTCTTGAGATGGCATTAAACCCAGGAACACCATGACTTGTTGGAACCATGATGAACCATATAGTTTGGTACCTCGCTAGGATACTATCTCTCCCAGCCCAACAAGGTTAGGGAAGTCAGGTTCAGGCTTCATCTGGACCTAAGCTTAACAGATTTGGTTAGGGAGCAAGGCAGCCTTGCCTTGTCTTTTAAGGTTACCACCCGTCCTGGTGATACAACGAGTGGTCCCGAGGGAGCTACCAGGCCAGATCTCCCAGCCCAACAAGGTTAGGGAAGTCAGGTTCAGGCTTTATCTGGACTTGACTCCCGTTGCTTGTTGGGGTGTCCCAGATTAACAAATGATGTTAGGGAACCAGGGGACTGCCTTGCCTCATATCCGTGGTTACCACGGGTTAAGGCGTGGGCCTAAGGGGACAGACATGACTCGCAGCCCATTGCTGGGGTGTCCATCATTTGGTTAGGGAGTAAGGCGGCCTTGCCTCATCGATTATGGTTACCACTCACTTCAGGATGGTGGACTTGAGGGGGCTAACAGGTTTTCTCTCCTAGCCTCCTCCTTGTGGGAGGGGTTGTCTTGTTGCTGAAAATCGTTTTGTCAGTTTCTGATTATCTAAAGAGTGCTTTTAATACATATGGTGGACCTGAGGGGGCTACCAGGTTTTCTCTCCCAACCTCCTCCTTGTGGGAGGGGTTGTCTCGTCGCCAGAAATTGTTTTGTCAATTTCTCATTATCTAAAGAGTGCTTTTAATACGTAATACAATTAGGTTCCCCACCATCGACTTCTTCCTTCATAACTTTCTCTTTCATTTCTTTATATTTAGATTTATAAATGCCCCCTCCTCTCAATCATTATATCCTAATGATGACTCGACTCAAAACATTGATTAAAAATGATTGCTATGGATCAAATTCTAAACTCGTTTTTTTCAAATGATCCTCATTGTTAGAGGCATTTGAAGTGGTAGAACGAGAAACAAGCCTCTTGAAAAAAAGATGCTTAATTCTAGGAATCAAAGAGACAATAACCAAGCTTCAATCAAGGATTAATTGAATGGATAGTTAGGATTTTTTATTATAAGTTAAGCCAGGATGGAAGTAATAGCTAGCTTCTTAGTGTAGAACTTACATAGTGAATTTGGATTCTAAAAGACATTTTGTTGTTATAATTTTGAAATTTTGAATAGAGAAGATTGATTTTCTAGATTTTAACATTTGGTGGTTTCATTGAGGGTTCCTGTAGCAACCTTGAGTAGGTCCACTCAATGGAATGCACTGAACTCCTTTTGTTGTAGCATTCTTAATCCTGCTCTAGATTCCATAGATGTATTATGTAATTTACTTCAACAATCTTTATTTGGGTTGTGTAATTTCCTTCTTATCATTTCAATTTTATAATCCCACTTCTTACTTATGCATTTATAGTTCTCTAATTGTGGTTTTCAACATCTTGGTCTATATCATTTGTATATGAAAGTAATAATTGTTTAACATTATCCATTAGAAGAAATTTCATCCTAAAAGTGCTCATGAAATTTTTCCATAATTTCCATGTCATAAAATGTAAACCAATCAATGTTTTTTTAAATTTAAAAAAAGGTACATGTCCTAAATAATTTTAAATTGTTTGATTTGGGTATCCATAAAATATTTTATTATTAATTTGGGTATTTAAGAAGTATTTTATTAATGATATTTACCTACCTTACCCATATGAATTAGAATATCAAAAAATTTATTAATGCAATGTAAATCTTGGTATTAGTGAAAAATTAAAAATTAAAAATATATAAATATAGATTAAAATATAAATATTTAAATAATTAAAATGTAGTTAATTATAAAAATAAAATATAATATTGTCAAATAGTTAAAAATAAATATAGTTATAATTAAATATAAACAGTTATATAATTAAAAAAATTAAATAGTTAAAAAATTGTATGCCAGAAAGGACAAATTTACCGGATTTGTGTGACTTTTTGGACTTCCTGATGTCGGAATCTAGCGAAAAAATTTGAGGTGAAATCTTGATTTGTGTTATTTAAACTGATGTTTTGACTGTATATATGGATTGAGCGCCCTAAAAAACCCTTAGGGCACTTGGATTGTGCAAGGGTTACCCATTAAACTTGTGATTTCAATCAGTTTCTATCGGATTTTAGATAAATTAGACCCAAAAAAACCCACCAGAAAATTTTCAAAAAGTCGCACTAAAGACAACTTGATATATTTTAGGTGAAATTGTGGCTTCAGTAGCAATGTCCTTAAAAAAAAGCCAAAAAAAGAATTAAATATAAAAATATAATATAGATAGTTAAATTTAAATATAAAAATATATGGACATTATTTTAATAAAAGTGCCATATATTGAGGGATTTTTATAAAGTAAAAAAATAGAAATAATATATTAATTTTATTATTATTAAAAGTGTCATATATTGAGGGATTTCAGTAAAAGTAAAAGAATTAGAAATAATATATTAAAAATTTTTATTAAATCTTGTGCTAATAAATGTTGTGGAACATAGATAAAAGTAAAATAATATTAAAATTTGTCCACATAACATTTTTTATCAATTTCTTGATTTTTCCTTAGGAGGCCACTTTTAGGCCGAAATTTCTTTTAATGCAGTGGTTGAATGATCTTATGTATACTCTCTTCTTCATCATAGAGAACAATAACAATCACCTCCTTCAACCCTTGTTCTTCACTTGGAATTTAGGAGTGCATGTCATTAGCCTAAGTGGATGAAGAGATAGAATATGAGGGACTAATATTGAGCATCATATTAACTTTTGAATCGAATTTTACACCGTCTTTAACAACATTTAGTTCTAATATTAGTTTCAGGGTCATTTCATTACCTAATTCCCTAGATAGTCTAAAGGCTAACACTTGAATAGGTTCCTATGATTAGTTTGTGGTATATGATTATGAAAAGATTGTTGAACCCATGACGCATTACATCATTCATTTTCAAACTCTTTATTGATTTAGTCATGTAGTAGCTAGCTAGTAACCCTATAGTCTCCATCTCTTCTCATAAAAGAGAGATTGAAGGTTATGAACAAATTGTTTGAGGTAGGAAGCCAATAGAAAATTCAAGCAAGCATTATATTGCATGTACTCTGTTAATTCATAAGTCAGATTGTACTATTGTAGTTGCACATACAATGCTTATGGATTGATAAATTAAGGGAAAACTAAGGATTTCAAAACTCTTATTGTAATTCTTTGACCCATCACTTGTTGGCATTGTTGTCAAGAAGGCGTATATATATATATATATATATATATTAAATATTATATTATTGTATCATTGACCTATAGTAAATTTTGTTATAATTTTATCAAGAACACATATTCATGTACAAGTAAACAAAGACATCAACGAAAGGACTATGAAGCAAACATCCAACAAATCATTGAATAACTTATTGGGTTACCTCAAGAAAGAGTAAGCATTTTTGTGAATCCCTTTGCTAGTCAAGGCATTGGACATAATGAAAAATCATCATCTCATCATATCATGGATGAAGATGGATAATGAAAACATGAGATCTTTGAGTTCCCCATTCAAGAAACTAATGAAGAAATAAGGATGTAAAATATAAATATTATTGCCCTCCTACATTTTCATGTCCTTACTATAGAGGAAGATAATACTTTCATTTTTTAATTTGAAGACGTTTGTAGGAGTTATACTATGCAATACATGCTTAAAAGCTCAAGTTTTTCCTCTCCATACTCAAGGAACCAACCTTGAGATGGTTTATGCATTTAGAAAGAAAATATATTAGAAGTTGGGAGTAAATAAAGAAAACCTTCATGGATAAATATCAAGGCTATTGCAAAGCTATGGTTATTAGAGATGATATCTTTAGAATCACCCAAGGAGAAAATGAATCCCCAAAAGTCTATGAAGAGAGGTTCCAACTTAGTTACAACAAGGATAATAGTTGCAAACTAGATGAAAACTCCCTCAAACTTGTGTTCTTAGAGGAGTATGAGAGGAATTGACATAAACCTTGAATCTCCTTTCAGATGGGGACATCTTCCACTATGAGTATGAAGACATCAAGAAAGTAGTCAAAAACTACTCCAGGTCCACAAAAAATAAAAGTTGGGGTGGAAATAGTGCTACCCCACAATCATCTAATTTTGCAACTTTCATAAAGATGGAAAAATAAGCTTATTAGAAGATATGAAAACTAACAATTTACATCCATTAATTATGGAAATGGATACAATTCACATAAAGAAGCAAAACGAAGCAAAAAAGGCTTGAGTTGTTTTTATTATTATCAATGCAAAAGAATGCATGCTAGGAATCAATGTTTGCTCAATACTATGAAAATATGTGAAATTTGTAAAGAACAACTTCAAAATAAAAAATGTCCTCTATTGTCAGGTATCAAGGTTGCTTACCAAGGAGTTAAGGAGAATATAGAGCAAATATATTTCATCAACCAAAATAGGCAAGGAATAGATTGTCTGTTTCAACCAATATGTCTAATTCCCATACTTAATATTTTATTGGATATAATGCACAAATGAATGCTCAACCCCGATATCCTCCCAATCAACCTTGTTGGCCAATGTAAAATCAATGGTAGTACCAAAATTGTCCTCAACCATTCAAATCTCCTCTTCAATCCTTTTCATCTCAACATAGTCTAGATTAGATCATTATATTGTTTGTCAATTATCTTGATGCTTTCATAGTGGAAAAAGTGGAGGAATCAACTCACAAGAACATTTTTACTAGTCGGATGCAGTGTGGTAGATTGGGGTATGAAACCTTTCGAGAGTATTTTGAGGCAAAAAATGATTTTTTTTGGGGGTAAAAAATTTTGCACCTTAATGGTACACCCTCTCTCCATATTCTACACATAGTGACCTTAATAATGGTGCAAGAATTTCCTCAATCAGAGTCCATACGCAAAAGTTATCCCACTTAGAAGTTAACCTTCCTATTTTGACTGCCATAATTCGAGAAGATGCCACATCAGGCCCGCCCCCCCCCCCTTACTCATGGAAATGGGGCTATTCACTTGACCATAATGAAAATCACTCTATAAGAGTCCATAATGTGACTCTAGATAAGAGTTGGAGTCAAACCTAACCACTAGTAGACTATTGGGTTGTGTTATAACCAGGCCACTAGGAGGAAAAGGGGTTCCATTATTTTCGAATGCATTCGTTCCATAGATAAGCAGAGTAACCAAGAGAGATAGGGAGAGAGCACGCAAACAAGATTTGTGCACTGTAGCATCCCACGGGCCACAAGCCTTACTTCTTTTTACTCATAGCCATTTTCTATTAAGAGAAAGAGAACAAAGTGACATCACCTTTTAGCTAGGTTTTCTCTCGAAAGGGTTTCCTTGGTTATGTCTTGTTTCAATCATGGTTTGTGACTTTTTATTTTACTATTCTTTGTTTTTGCATAATTGTAATTTTTGTGCATACACAATAAACAATAATTTATAGATCTAGAAATCTAAAGAGAAATAAACCCTAATAGTATAGATTTTAGATTTTTAAGTATAATTTTATCAGATATTTTGCGATGAAATGTTGAGTGGAATACCCATGAAAATTTATAGATCATATTGGTATGATAGCAGGTTTCTTTGGGTATATCATGGATATTTGCAGGGGATCTATATCGACTAAGACAAAAGTCATAAAAGCATAGCCATGGTTGTTGAATCCGTGAATAAGCTTTGTGATCCTACGAAGAAGATTTTTTTTGTGGCTGGAAGCACACATTACAGATATAAACCATAATGGTATTCACCCTCATGGAAGCCTTGACCAATAAGCTGAGGCTATTCATAGAATATGTTGGTTCCAATGAAAATGTCATTTAGGAGATTGGGAAGAAACAAATATCGAGTCAAAGAAAGAACCCAAAAATATCAATCCAGTTCGAGTGCCATGAACCATTCATTGTCCCTATTCAAAATGGAAGTAAAAGTTGACATCAATTCATATCAAGGTGAGATCAATGTTCTGAAGATAAATAGTTCGTTACATCAATGAAAAGTTTATTTTAGTGTTCATCATATAAAGGAAGAAAAAAATATTTCATTTGTACAACTAAAATTAGAGGGCCATAACCCGATCTAGTGTCAAAGCCACACGAAGACCTTGAGGTTGGAGGGAGATCCTCTAGCAACTAAGTGGGAGGACTTAAAAGCCCTCATAATTCATAATTTTACCCTATTGGGCATGTAGAGGAGAAATGGATATGGTGGCACTACTTCAAGCAGAAGAAGGGGCAAAGTGTACAGGAGTACTCCACAAAGTTTAGAAAGACGACCATAACTTTAGGTATCTCCCCAAAGAAATCAGATGTACTCCTCAAGTATCTTAGTGTTCTACACAACCATTCAAAAGAAAGTGATGTTATTCAAGCCCATATTAATGAATGTGGTTTGTGTACATGTACAATACCCACAAAACATAGGCCTGAAGAAAGGGAAATCATGTCAATCAAAGTAGAAGGAGCACTAGGATGATTTTAAGGAGGAAAAGAATACGTGGAAAGGAGGAAAAGATAAAAGCATGACAGCACAACACAATAGTGCAAATATCCCAACAAACATTGCAACCACTCTAACATTGACAAGCATATGGACGAGAAGTGATGGAAGTTGCATTCAGAGATCAACCCAATGAACAAAAAGAAATATAGTAAGAAGAATCTCATGGCCATTGAGTTGATATCATCTACGCTTCAATGAAAAAGGAGGCGAATCCAAGTAGCCTTCAACAACAGGAAGAGAATGAAAATATCAAGCTCTTCCATATAAAGGTATAGGTTAAAAAAGGAAGATATTGATGCTCTATTTGACTCGAGATTGCAGGAGAATATCATTGCAGCAAAGCTAATCAAAAATTTGGGATTGGAAGTTCATGACCATCCAAGCCCATATCCATTGGGATGGATAAATAAGGATGTAGAGGTAAAGGTAACACAATAATGCAAAATTACATTTTCTATCAATGTTGATTTTATCTAGATGCAGTTCCCCTTGATGTATGTGGGTGGTGTTTGGAAGTCCCTATATGTACATGCGACATGCAATCTTCATGTGGACAGCCAAATAGTATCATCTCATCAAGGATGGAAAATCATTAACCATCAATGCATATAAAGGGAAGTTGAAAATTTTGCTGGTAAGTGCCATCCAAGTTAAGAAATTAATCAGTTCTAGCAAGAAGAATGTTTTACTATTTTTAAGAGAAAATTAGTATGTAGAAGACTCAATATGGGAAAAGGCATCCCTAGAGGGGTGTACTAAGAAAGATAAACAACAATTGGAAGAGTATGTTCCCTAATTCTAAACAACAAGGATCGGTTCTCAGAGCCTAAAGGGAGAAGTGGAGCACCACCCAAGGGAGAAGTGGAACATGAGATCCAACTATTGCTAGACTCCCCATTTCCAAACATTGGGTTGTATAGGTAGCCTATTTTAGAAGAAAGTGAGATGAAGAAACAATTGCATCAAATACTAGAACAAGGTGTCACTCAACATAGTACATCAGCATGTGGGTCACCCATTATCATTGTGCCAAAGAAGGATGGGACTTGACCAATATGTATAGATTACATGGTGTTGAATAAAATTTCGCTCAAGAACATGTACCCCATACCCAGAATAGATGATATGTTGGATCAACTGCCAAAAGTGAAATACTTCACTAAGTTGGACTTAAAGTTTGGATATCACCGAGTTCAAGTCAGAGAAGAAGATACTTGGAAGACCACCTTCAAAACCAGGCAAGGTCTATATGGGAAGTTAGTCATGTCATTCGACATATGCAATGCAACAACTACATTTATGAGGTTAATGAATGATATAATGTGCCCTTTTATAGATTAATTTATTATTGTCTATTTGGATGATATACTAGCATATAGTGCTACTTGGGAGGAGCACATTTCACATTGGACACAGGTGCTGGAGACATTGAAGAAGCACCAATTGCTGGAAAATCTCAAGAAGAGTGAGTTTGCACAACATTCTATGGTGTATCTGGGATATGAGATAGGTGAAGGAGAGCTTAAAATGGATCCTTCCAAGATGGAGCCATCATGAAATGGATAGTTCCTACTAATGTTTTTGAGGTTAGGAGTTTCGTTGGGGTAGCACAATACTTGAGGAAAATTGTAATCTCATTTTCAGTGGCAGTAACACCACTCTGTGTCATAACAACAAGTGGAAAGATTTTCCATGGAGGAAAGGTTTAGTAGAGGGCCTTTGAGGAGCTAAAGAAGAAGATATGTCAAGCACCCGCTTTGGCAGTCCTGAACTTGCAACAACCCTTTGAAATGTAGAGAAATGTGAGTGGGTATGCTATGGGATGTTGGGGGTGTGTTATATTTTTTCCACGACTAGTCACACGCGCAAGGGGGCGATAACCCCCCATGTTCGTTGCATTAAGCGCAGCAGGTGTGTCACAGGGGGGCACAACCCCCCTTTCACGGGGTCCGTGGCAACGCCTCTGGAATTTTTTTTGGACGCTATATTAGGTGGGCGAACCTACCTATGGTTTTTTGCATGGGTTTTTTACATGGTTTTGGGCATGACGTTTGTCTGCCCAAGGTATTTTGTAGATTTGGTCAAAGGAACTATGATTATGTTCTAATACAGAGTTAAAGGATTGGGGTTTATGAATACTTTGACATGTATATATATGTATTGTAACATTGAAAGGAACATAATGAAAAATCTATCTGATAGTCTTGGTTTTTGGATCCATGGGAAAATCTATGTGTATATATGTTTTATGTTTTATGTTCTTGCCGTTGTTTATTTCCTGTTTTTAGAATTCGCATGCAAGTGATTTATGTACAGGGTTAAAACCTATATTTGGTATCATAGTTGTTTCGACTTCAAGGGGATGCCTTTGTTGTCGAGGAGTTTTGCTCGGGCCTGTGGTAGACCCTATTCAGTTGGAGATTTGTGATATCGATTCTTGCAGTGAAATAAAATGGCGAGAAGTGGAAAGATAGAGATCGATAAATTTAATGGTCATAGTTTTGAGTTGTGGAAACTCAAGCTAGTGGACAAAGACCAGTGGATCGCGGTAGATTCGGGTGCTAAACCAACGACAATGTCAGATGAATACTAGGTAAAGTTGGATCAAAAAGAAAAGAGCACAATACAATTGTGTATCTCAAACTTAGTATTGTTGAATGTATCAAGGGAAGCTACGATGAAATCTTTGTGAGACAAGTTAGGGACTTTGTACCAATCTAAGTCTCTAGTGAATGAATTGTTCCTACGAAAAAGTTTTATAACCTGAGGATGAAGGATGGAGACTCGGTGACAGAGCATTTGAACACCTTTAATACTATGATAAGCCAGATGTTATCTGTTGATATTAAAATTCCAAATGAAGATAAGTGCATCAGTTTGTTGTTTTCTCTACCAGATTTGTGGGATAGTATGGTTGTTGCAATATGTAGAAATACAACTACCTTGAAGTTTGATGAAATAGTCTCATCCTTATTATCGGAGGAGATGAGACGGAAAAATATGGAGGGCTAGAATGGAGATGCCTTGTCTGTACGAGGACGATCCCAAAACGTAAACAAAAATAAGTCTTTGAGTGGGAGATCTAAATCTAGAGGGAGATCTAAATCTCCAGGAAAACCTGTAAAGGTGTGTTGGAAATGCGGAAAGGAAGGGCACGTCAAAAGAGACTATAGATCTAAAGCTCCTAAGAAATTAAAGGAATCTGATGATTCTCCGTCTGCACAGGTGAAAACCACCTTAGATGAAGGCGGGAATGTGTACTTGGCATCTTCTTCAAGTACACATGTGGAGGTTTTGCAAGTATGATAAATATGATGGTGGTGATGTTTTCTTAGAGGATGATAAGAAGGCTAGAATCGTCAGATGCAGAAAATTCAAGTTGAAGCTGCAAGGTGGAAGGATTAGAAGACTTATGGGTGCTCTGCATATTTCTGTGTTGGCCAGAAATTTGATTTATGTAAGCAAGATGGATGATGCAAGTGTAAAAACAATGTTCAAGAAAGATACCTGCAAGATGGTTTGAGGAGCACTAGTATTGAAACATATATTTTGGATGGGAACTCTGTACAAGCTTCTGGGTAGTATTGTTTTTTTATGGGTGCAATAGTTCTGTGGTTCTTGAAAGTGGAGTAGAAAAATATAGTGGTCTTTGGAGAAAAAACCATGCTATGGCATCAAAGGCCTCGACATATTAGAGAGAAGGGCCTTCAAATACTGTATGGTAATAGTATGGTAGAAGGTATGTCTAATTTCTCTTTGGATTTCGATTTATGTGAACATTGTGTATATGGGAAGCAGAATCGGGTGAGTTTTCCCTATGGTGCTAAGAGGGAGAAAGGGATATTGGAGCTTGTGCACAGTGATGTGTTTGGACCTATGTAGGTTCCATCACCGAGTAACTTTGTGTACTATGTATCATTTATGGATGATTTCTCAAGAAATACATGGATATATTTCCTCAGGAAGAAATCTGAAATCTTTGACAGATTTAAAGAATTTAAGGCTCTAGTAGAAAACCAAACAAAAAAGAAGATAAAGGTGTTGATGACAGATAATGGTGGAGAGTTCTACAAGAAGGAATTTGAAGAGTTTTGTAAGAAGTGTGGTATAGCATGACAGAAGACTACTCCATACACACCTCAACAAAACAGAGTTGCAGAAAGAACGAACAACACATTGATGGAAAATGCAAGAAGCATGCTTAGTGGTGTCGAGTTAGGACGGGAATTATGGGCAGAGGCAGTGGAGACTGCATGTTACCTAGTTAATAGATCACCTTCATCAACGTTGCAGAATAAGTCTCCACATGAGGTATGGACTGGTACGAAACCTTCTCTTTCACATCTAAGGGTATTTCGTTGTGACGCATATGTAGATGTTCCAAAGGAGAAAATAACCAAGTTGGATAGTAAATTTGAAAGGTGCATCTTTATTGGGTATAAAGATGGTTTAAAATGTTATAAACATTGGAATCCAGAAACAAGGAAGGTTGTATACAGTCGATATGTGGTGTTTAGGAAGGTGAAAGATGTTATTAAACATGAATTCCTACCAAAGGAACCTGAGAAGATAGAGTTTGAGCTAAAGGAGGAATAATCAAACTCTACAATAGAACAGGAATCAAAAGATGAAGAGCCACAAACTCCAACTATGAAAAAATCAGTTCGAGAAAGAAGGCAACCAGAAAGGTATAGTCCATCTGCTTTCTGTTCAATTTTTTCTTTATCTATTCTTGATGATGATCCCAGAACTGTCAGGGAGGTAGTAGATCCAGAGGATGGAAAACTCTGGAAAGAGGTCATGGTTGATGACATGGCATCTATGGACAAAAGGGAGGCTTGGGATATGGTGGAGTTGTTGGTTGGAAGGAAAGCCATTGGCATTAGAGGAAATTTTAGCTTAAAAATGCCCATGAAATTTTCACGTAATTTCCATGTCATAATATGTAAACCAATCAAAATCCTTTAAATCTAAAAAAAGGTACATGTAAATATTTTGGAAGGAAAAGAAGAAAAACTATTTTTTTAATTGTATTTTTTGCTTCTCTCCTTATATGTTTAGTCAAATTTCAAGTGTAGACGCTCGTTGGATGCAGAATTAAATTCCGCATCCAAAGAGTACCCATCATGCATACATTTGAAAAGACCCATATTGATAAAAATTGAGGATATATTAAAAAAAAGTGTTCAACATGTTTTTTTAATGTATCTTCATTTTTTGTCAATGTGGGTCTTCTCAAAAGTATGCATGGTGGGTACTCGTCGAATGTGAAATTTAATTTCACATCCAACGAGTGTCTACACTTAAAATTTGAGTAAACCTATGAGAAAAACCAAAAATACAATTAAAAAATAGTTTTCTTCTTTTCCCTCCAAAATTCATAACTCTTATTTTATTATTTTAACTATTGTTTTATTATTTTTCCTTAGGAGGCCACTTTTAGGCTGAAATTTCCTCTAATAAAGCAAATGGGTGTTTAAGAAGAAGATTAATGCATAAGGCAAGGTGGAGAAATACAAGGCTCGATTGGTAGCAAAAGGTTATTCCCAGGTGTCAGGAATTCATTTTGGTGATATTTTTTTTCCTGTTGCCAAGGTAACTTCTATTATATTACTTTTTTCTATTGTCGTTGCTTTTGATTTTGAAGTAGAACAGATAGATGTGAAGACAATATTTTTTTATGGAAATCTGGAAGAAGAGATCTACATGAAGCAACTTGAAGGCTTTGTGGTGAAGGGAAAGAAAAAACTAGTATGCAGGTTAAAAAATTATTTGTATGGGTTAAAGCAATCACCAAAGATGTGATATCGAAAATTTGATACATTTATACGGGGACTTAGCTTCACTAGAAGCAAAGAGGATCATTGTGTGTATTTTATATTAATTGGTGACCGTGTTATTTATCTGGTTTTGTAAGTGGATAATATGTTGTTGATTGGACATGACAAAGAAATTATTCACGATTTGAAGACCCAATTTTCCTCCAAATTCGACATGAAGGATTTTAGTGTTGCAAACTATATTTTGGATGTGGAAATTAAACGAGATCAAGGAAAGAGGAAGCTCTGGTTAAACCAGAGGAAGTATTTCGAGACAATATTACAGAGATTTAATATGCAGGATAGTAAAACGGTTAAGGTTACCATTCACAAAGGTGTAAAGTTATATGTTGAACAATGTCGCAAGACACAAGAAAAAGAAGAGGATGTGTCATGTGTTCCATATGCAAGTGCAGTCAGCAGCCTAATGTATGCAATGGTCTGTACTAGACCATACATTGTACATGCATTGGAAGTATTGAACAAGTTTATATCAAAACCAAGGAAAGAGCATTGGACAAAAATGAAGTGGGTTTTCAAGTATTTGCATGGCACTAGTAATTATGATCTGTGCTACCAAGGAAGACCAAGATTGGACAGATTTTTGGAAATCCATGGCTTTGTTGATGCAAGCTGGGCTGGAGATTTGGATTGGAGAATATCTACAAGTGGGTATGTGTTTAACCTATTTGGAGGTGCAGTCAGTTGGATGAGTAAGAGACAATCCATAGTGGCACTTTCAACTACAAAGGAAGAATACATGGCAACCACTCATTGAAGCAAAGACGCAGTTTGGTTGCAAAGATTGTGTTCAAGTATGGGGTTAGTAAAACAAGCTATAAGGATAGATTTTGATAGCTAAAGTGCAATTTTCTTAGCAAAGAACCCTGTTTATCATTCAAAGACAAAGTGAAATGATGTTTAATATCACTTTGTGAGCAATATGGTTGAGGAAAAAAGGTGTTGTTGGTAAAGGTGGACACTTTGAAGAATGTCGCAAATGCATTGATGAAGTTTGTGAGCACTGAGAAGTTTTCTTGGTGTAGAGAAACAATGGGCTTTGTAGGGCTGGACCAATGACTAAGCTCTCCTTTGACCCCATGTGTGGAAAAGAAAACAACAAGTAGGAGAAGGTTGGGTGTGTGTTATATTATTTCGACGAGGAAGTCACAGGGGGGTGGTATCCCCCCTGTATGGGGTTTGGGTAGCACATCGGGAAAAAAAATTGGACCCTATATTGGGTGGGCGGACCTACCTAGAGTTTTGTGCATGGGCTTCGCACATGGTTTTGGGCATGATGGTTTTTTTCCCATGGTATTTTGTAGATCCGGTCAATGGAACTATGGTTATGTTCTAATCTAGGGTTAATAGATTGGGGTTTATGAATGCTTCAGCATGTATATATATCTATTGTAACATTGAAATGAATATAATCAAAAATCAATATGGTAATCTCGGTTTTGGGATCCAGGGGAAAATATCTGTGTATTTGTTTTGTGTTTCTTGCTATTGTATATTTTTTATTTTTTAAGAACTTGTTTGTAAGTAATTTCTATACAGGTTTAAAACCTACAATAACAATTAAAAGAAATATTGATTCACCCCCTCTCAGTGTTTACAACAAGTAATTTAGACCACATGAATATATACGACTCAATCTTAAGGAAAAATATATAATTATGAATTGCATGTAAGTTTGAAGAGTTGTTGAAAGGTTCTAAGAAAAGTAATGAACCTTAGAATTTACTTGTAAGAAACAACCTTTTGAAAAAAGAAAAAAAATATAGTTTAAGAGGGCTTGAACAATTGAACATTTTTATTTTTAATTGGCTATAACCATTGTTTTGTAATTGAACTATTAAACACTTCAAGGAGGGGCTTTATTATGAATGGAGGAATTTCCTTGTAAACTTGGAAGTTTGAGGTATATTTTGAGATCATTGGGTCAAATTTTAAAACCTTGACCAAATTCAATTATAAATTATAATTGAAACATTCATACGAGTCAAGTAAAATACTTTATCAATGTTTTTTTATTGAGGTTATTAAAGGGTCAAGGCCAAGCCCCTATAGCACTCATTTACAATGTGTGTGCAATGTCTCTTGTGCATTATTGTGTTCAATTTTTTAATCATGGGCATTTCATATATAATTAGCCATGTCAAGGTTAATTAATATATTTGTTGAATTAGAATAATTGAAAGGACCAAAGAACTACATGTTGGTGTCGTCATATGCAAAACACTTTAGTCTTTAATGACTTGTGGAAAGATATTTGTAATCGAGACAAAGATCCAACTAAACCCACTGGTGCTAGAGATCTAGAAAAATGGGAAGCATTAGATGAAAAGGCACATTGTTCTGGTATTTTATCACTAATGAGCTATATATTCATATAGAAAATGTATCTGATACATGGGCTACATGGAGTACTTTTAAATTTATGTTTGATACTTAATCTGAATCAAAAAGGGTTGAGATTCATAATAAATTGCTCCATCAAAAATTGGTTGAAACAGGAGATGTTATGGAATATATCTCTTTTGAAAAATATTTGGAAAAAACTTATGAAATATGGTGTTAAATACATGGAAGAAAGTTTAATGATTAGCATTTTGATGAAAGGTTTGTCACCCTCATATAATCAATTATTAGACACATTAAAAATTGTTGACAAATTGGTGATTCAAAATTTTGATTCTCTCATTGACTTGTTGGTTCAACATGATACGATGTTTGGTAAAAAGAATAACTCAGGGGAAGATCTTCTCTTTATCAACTCAAAGATAAATATAAAGAAGGGGAGGCTCATTTAATGAAAAAGCAAGAGGTAGAAGTTCCTATAATGAAAGTGCCAGAGAAAAAAGCGCATAAAATGGAAGAGAAAGAAATAATTATTGTGAAAATACAAGAGGAAGAGGTTGGTCCAATAATAATTACAAAGGCCAGGATGAGCTTGGTAACAATAATAGAGCTGAGAAACCTAGCGCGTGCGAGCGCCGCCTGCCGCCTTCAGCCTTCTGGTCTGCGCTCCCACTCTTCCTGATGGCTCCTCCGGAGGCTCCACCAGAGGAGTCTGCACAACAACAGGCTTTCTCAGCCCTTGTCAGCTCTCTGCTGCCTCAACGAGACCGCCCAGCGCTTTCAAAATTTGTTAAAAAAATAGAAGGACTTCAGGAGGTTTCCCTTCCTCCAACTTTGCCTAGATTCGCTGCTCTAGCTCTGGCCGAAAAGGGTCTGATCGGGCAATTCACTGGTCTTTGGCCCTCACCTAAAATTGTTCAGAGGTGGGTGGAAAGAAATTGGTCGAACAAAATCTAAGGGAAAATTGCCATTAGATTCTGCGGGAAGGGCTACTTCACCTTTCACTTCGAGACAAAGAATGACAAGGATCTAATTTTTCGCAATGGACCATATTTTATGGACTCCAGAGGTCTGTACCTAAGCAAGTGGATGCCAGATTTCGATCCAGAGCTTGACATTCCTAATGCAGTTCCTGTTTGGGTTTGTCTCCCACATCTCCCATTACACTGCTGGGGAGATGACTCTGTACGAGCCATTGGAAATGCAGTCGGAAAATATATTGACAGAAGCGAACCAAGAGACAACATGCAAGCTTGCGCACGTATCTGCGTCGAGGTCGATCTGGGCAAAGGACTTCCAGAAGCTATCAAGATCAAAGTCGTTGAATGGTCACACATACAACAGCTCAACTACGAACAAATCCCCTTCAAATGTAAGGTATGTCACGAGTATGGTCATTTTTCCAATCGCTGCACTAAGATTATTAATGTAGATAATAATACTCAAGATCAACAATGGGAAGTGGTAAAAAAAAAAATCTGCCCCTAGTCCCTCTTTACCCAATTACCTGGTCCCTCTTCTCTTAAAACCTCTGCCCATATCCCGTCTCCTCCGCCTTCCCCTCCTCATCTATCTCACTCCCCTGTTCTTGAAAATCCCCTTCATTCTCCTCCATCCACCAACCCTTTCCATGTTCTTTCCCTCCCTGAAGATGACCCTTCCCCCTCAATCCCTCCTGCCCAGCGCTCCTCCCCTCCTGACCAGACCTCCTCCCCTCATATGAGTGCCCATCCCCCTCTCTTTACTGAACCTCCCCCCCCTAGAATTACCCGTAGCAACTCTAAGGATCAGGGTTCCTCCTTTGATGGACAAAAGAAGCTGGGGAGAAAGACTGTAAAGCAGCACAAGGATGAAAACGCGCAAAAAGACATAGCACTTGGTCTGCGTCATCCAATAGAATCCTACATTCAAGCCCCAAAAGAACAAGAGGCAGCAAGCAAAGACAAGGGAGGCAGAGCACCTTCTCGAAACATAGGTTTGAAATGATCAAAATACTCTCATGGAACAACAGGGGACTTGGGCACCCCGCTAAAATCAATGCTCTAACAGACCTTATAGTGCAGGAGAAACCATCCGTCATATTACTTCAGGAAACAAAGCAAAGAGAATCAGAAATTAGCAAAATCATTGGAAAGTATAAAAATTACAGAGGAAGCATATGCGAAGCAAGAGGAGCTTCTGGAGGAATTACTACAATCTGGAATCAGAATGACTGGCAATGTGAAGCTGAGATAGTCGATCAGCATTGGATAAAATCAGTCCTGAGAAATAATAACAGCCATCAGCAGATTGTCATCTTCAATGTATATGTCCCCAATCACTATAGGGACAAAGGAAAATGCTGGGAAACTCTTGGTAATCACATCATGGAAGGAGACAGCAACAATACCATAGTAGGTGGTGACTTCAACTTAATCCTGCATGCAAATGAAAAGCGAGCGGGGAACTTTCTGCCAGACCCATTCAGGAATCAAATGGAAAATGTAATGCACATTGGTGACCTGATAGACATAGCTCCAAAAAATCGCAAGTTCACATGGAGCAATCGAAGGCTGGGCAGTCACAATATCATGGAGAGGCTGGATCGATTCTTGGTGAATATTTCTCTTGTGTCAACCTTTTCATCTGTTAATTCCACCATTTTGCCTTTCGTTGCCTCAGACCACTATCCAATTACCCTCGACTTGAACACCCACTGCGCCCTTGGTCCGCTGCCTTTTAAGTATAATCAGATTTAGCGATCAACAAGCTGCCCGAAATATCATTCAGCTCACCTGGAGGCAGCATATTGAAGGCTCCCCAAGCTTCATATGGGAGAGCAAACTGAAGAACGTGCAAAGAGTGCTTAGACAATGGGCCAAATCGTACTACAAGGAGCCAGAACAGGAAAAGCATGAGTTAAAGCACCAAATCGCTGAACTCCAGTGCACAATCGAGCAAAAGGATTACTGCCACAGTAAAAAATTTCAAGAAGAAGAGTTGTACAATAAACTGAGCAAAATTAAAAGGCAGGAGGAGGAAAAATGGCACACCAAATCAAGACAAGTATGGTTGGAAATCAGGGATAAGAACACGTCATTCTTCCATAAGCAAGCCACCGTTAGACAAGTCAGAAATACCATAACTGCTATCTCGGACAGCGCAGGGACACACCATGTGGAACAAGCAGATATTAAAGAAGCAGCTACAGAGCATTTCAAGGACCTTTTAACTGAGGTGCAGGAGGAAGAATCTTATGATGACTTGTTACAACATTTGCATCCTAAAGTCACAGATGATCTAAATAAAAATTTGATAGCAGAAATAAAAGAGGAAGAAATCGTTGAAGCAATCTGGAACCTCCATCCCAACAAGGCACCTGGTCCGGATGGGTTCCCTATTAGCTTTTACAGGGATTACTAGGAGCTAATAAAGAAAGACCTCATAAAATACATCAAGTGGATCCAAAAAAAAGGCAAAATAGGCGAATATACAAACGCTACCCACTTGGCTCTCATTCCGAAGGAGAACCGACCATCCAATTTTTCTCGCTTCAGGCCCATATCCTTATGCAAATCATCATATAAAATCTTCACTAAAATCTTAGCCTCTCAGCTTAAACCTATTCTACCGATGCTGATCTCAGACAACCAAGGAGGCTTTATGGAAAACAGACAAATTTCAGATTCTATTCTTTTAGTCCAAGAGGCCATACATTCAAGTCATGCAAGGAATGAGAAAGGCTTCATTCTAAAACTAGATCTGGCCAATGCCTTTGACAGGGTAAGGCATTCTTTTTTATTTGCAGTTCTCCAAAGGATGGGCTTCTCACCTCTTCTTATTAATGTCATAAGATGTTGCATTTCTGGGCCTTGGATCGCCCCCCTCATTAACGGAAGACTTGGTCCTTCTTTCCAAACCTCAAGAGGACTAAGGCAAGGTTGCCCCTTATCCCCTTATCTCTTCATCCTTATGGCAGAATCATTTAGCTGTGCCCTCGATCAAAAGAGGCAGTCAGGCCTCATCACGGGTATCAAGTTTGAAGATGGCATTAAAAATATAAATCATTCTCAATTTGCAGATGACACCCTTCTGCTAGGGGGGGCGACCACCATTATTGCAAGAAGATTTAAGTCCCTGCTTGACAAGTTCATGAGATATTCAGGAGGTAAATTAAATTACCTTAAAATCTGTATTTATGGATCGAATGTCTCACCCCAAATGATACATAATATTGCCAATACTTTTGGTGTCCCCTGCAAGTTAGATTGGGACTGCTTCAGTTATTTGGGAATGCTGGTAACCATAGGGAAAGAAAAAACTGGAGTCTGGGACTTAACGCTGGATAAAATGAAAAGGAAACTTCAGAGATGGGGAACTTTGTGGCTCAATCCAGTTGGGCGACAGGTTCTTCTAAAATCAGGGCTCTCCTCCCTTCCTTTATACTAGTTTTCTCTTGCCCATGCTCCAGCTTCATTCCATCGAAAAATGGATAGCATCCTCAGATTTTTTCTCTGGCAAGGGGGCAAGAATGAAAAGAAAAAATTCAACTTAGTAAACTGGAAACATGTTATACAAAGTCCTGAGAATGGAGGCCTGGGCATCAAGTCCCCATCTATTATGAATTTAGCATTCGGTGGGAAGTTGATCTCGAGACTTATGGACAATCAACCAACATGGTGGAAAAATGTCCTAGAATCAAAATATCTTAATCAGCCAAGATCGCAAATTCTCAATGCTGAAATCCCTAATAGACACTGTACAAAGATATGGAAATTCTGCAAAAAAGCCATAGTCTTCATGGCACAAAATGTCTCTAAAGTGCCAAAAGGAGGTGAAACGGTGAATATAGGCTCGGAAAAAATCATGGGGAATCCTCCCATAAACAACCTTCCAGATATCGATCCTATTCTTCGTTATCTTCATAGCAAAGGCATATCCAATCTGAGTCAAATCTCTCAATGGAATGATTCAACTAATGCCTGGGTTCAATGGGAATTCCCACCCATACCCCATCATCTCAAAGGCAGCTTTGGCTCTCTCTGTAGCAGTCTACACAGTATAGCACCCACCATCAAAGGCGCAAAGGACGAGTTTCCCTGGGACCCTTCAGGAACAAACTACTCCATCAAAGCAGGTTACAGCTACCTGAGCAGCAAGGAATTTCCCACTGCAGTCTGGGCTCACAGGAAGATTCTAAAAACAGCTGAAGCAATTCCAAAGATCAAATTTTTTATGTGGACTCTTCTCCATGGGAAAATTTTAACTGCAGAGAACCTCAGGAAGAGAGGCATCTTCGGACCCTCCAGGTGCCCCAACTGTCAAGCGGCAGAGGAATCCTTACAGCATTTATTTATATCATGTCCCTTTGTTGCCTCTTGCTGGAACAATATCGCACCTTCTGCCCCCTCCATTTGGAATCCCCATCATTCTATTGTCAAAATCTTAAACAACTGGAGAAGTAGCTATCCTTGGCACTCAACAAATCAAAACCCTGCTAAAAGAGTTTGGAACGCCATTCAGTTTGTTCTTCTGTGGCGCATCTGGATCGCCCGAAATAGTTTGATCTTCCGAGACAAAGCTACTACAACCAGGCACATAATCCTTAAAGCTACTAGTCTAGCATCGGAAACTATAGCAGCCAAGCTAACAAAGAGAATCAATCCGGTCAGTTTATGGACAGAGGAGAGAAACTTTATTTGGAATTTGATAGACAGGTCTAGCACCATATCAGCAACAAAGATCCGTAAGTTCAGTGGCAAATCTGACAACCTAGAATGGAAAATCCGCCTCACAAAAGATGATTTCGGTAAATGGCTTCTCTCAAAGAATACTCAATCCTTATTTTTTGACGGAGCTTCCAAATCGAACCCGGGAGCTGCTGGTGCAGGGGGCATCATTCTGGATCCTTCAGGTGCAACGGTGTCCTCTTTTTCTAAGGCCTCTTGCAGCTTCAGAACCAAGGGATCAACAAAGCCCTTGTCTTCGGCCACTCGGCTATAGTAGTCAGCTTAATGAATAGCAACAGACAAGCATCCAATCTCTTCCTCCATCAAATCATAAGCCGCTGTAAAAATATGTTGTCTCAAAACATGGAGTGCCAATTTTTTCATGTCCTTCGATCCAACAACCAGGAAGCGGACAAGAAAGCTAGCCATGCATGTTCACGGGAAAAAGGAAGCCTCTTATGCAATCAAGCGAGCCTGCTCCAATTCATCCCTTGATTCATATGACAGCACCAAAATGCCACTCTCTAAGGAACTGCGCTTCTATTATCAAGGAGTCTGATCAAACCTCTTTATGCAGCATTCTCTGTCTAAATGTACTCTTCAGCAGAACTCGTGATTTTTTTACAGCCAGCCAGAGGCCTCCATCGACTGACTAATCAGATCTAACACTACCGTCTAAATGTACAGCAAAACCAGTCTTCTGTTGTCCCAATTCATAAGAATCTATACTTGCTCTAGGACCTTACAAGCGAGCAGTAAAGGTACTCATGTGTACTGCCACAATGAAATTCAAAAACAAGCTACTTATGTACTTCCATCTATTGTAAAATCGGAGCTTAGACTCCTCCAACTTTTTTGAATATAACAAGCAAGCGATTTTGTAAAAAAAAAATAATAATAATAATTACAAAGGAAGAGAAAAATTCAATAATATGGTCGTGGTTGTAAAAGAAGCTGCCAAGGAAGAGAAAGAAATGATCAAAATCAATGATACTACAAGATATCTCAATAAGGTGAAGAAATTAGTCAACCAAAATGAAAAAGATGTCTTTGCATTGGCCATGTGGCAAAAGATTGTAGGACAAGAAATGAGAATTTGCTAAATAAATAAATAAATTTTCGAGTAACATTCAAAGTTTAATACTTTCACAATAGCACAATATACAGAAAAAACAGAAGATGATTATGTATTCACAACAACACAAGAAAATAAATACACAAATTCAATGGCCACCAACAAATTGCCATGAAAGGAATTTAAAGATGATTGGATACTTGATACAACAAATACTCAACATATGTGTTATACAAAAGATTATATCTTGACATATCAAGATATGAAACCAAATCCAATCTATTTGTCAAATAATACAACTCATACATCTAAAGGAAAATGATCAATTCACTTTTCTCTTCCAGGAATTGGAAAAGTGTTACTTTCAAATGTATGGTATGTTCTAACATTTAAGAAAAGCATGTTGTCCCTACTACTCATTAGGAAAGGAGGTCAAATCATTATGGAAGATGGATGGATAAGAATCAATTTAGTGAAACAAAACTCCAATATAATAATGAAGGGATATGAAGATTGAAAACTTCTCAGAGGTTAAAGGAACAATGATTCCTCATATGGAAGAATTGGTTGCATCAGTGGATTTATCACCTAGCTTTCTAAGATTATGGCATTGTAGATTTGGCCACTTGAATTTTGATAGCCTTAGTAAACTTAAGGAAGATGAAATGGTTAAAGAATTTCCACATTTCAAAAAGGATATTACTAAGTGTGAAGTTTGTATCATTAGAAAACAAAAGAGGGATCATTTCCCCACAAGTACATGGTGAGCAAACAAATGCTTGCAACTAATCCATAGTGACATTTGTGGTTCTATGGAATCCTTTCTTGGTGGAGACAAATACTTTATTCTTTTCGTAGACAAATTTTCAAGGATAACTTGGATGCAACTTTTCAATAAGAAATTAGAGGTGTTTGACAAATTCATACAATTTCAACTATTATTTGAAAATGCCTCCAAGGAGGAAATTGTTGTAACTTTGAGCACAGGTAAAGGAGGTGAATTCACTTCAATGAATTCAATGATTATTTCCAAAGGAATGGAATAAGAAGACAATTGACTAATTCTTATGCTCCACAACAGAATGGAGTCATAGAAAGAATGAATAGCATAGTAGTGGGAATATCTAGATCTATGATGCACTTAAAGTGGTTAAGCACAAAGTATTGGGTAGAAGTAGTTCATACAATAGTTTATCTAAGAAATAGACCCCCCCACATCAAACTGAGATGGAACCACTCCATTTGAAGCTTGGTATGGTACTAAGCCTTAAATAAATCATCTTTGAGTTTTTGGCTCCACTTTTTTGCCTTAGTTTCCAAGGTGAAAAGAGCTAAGTTTGAAATTCACAACATGAAATGTGTTCTTGTTGGATATTTAGATGAAAAGAAAGGATATTGGTATCTAATGGGAAATTTAATATTAGTTGGGATGTTGTCTTTGATGAAACAAAAAGTTAAACAATGCATGAGCTTGATGATTGCCTCGGTCACTTGGAAAAGAAAGTAGACAATTCAATTCCTTAAAGAAAATCAAATTGGATTGAGAAAGACTTAGCTCCTAGTATGAATATTGAGAAATATCCCTCTTTTTCAAATGAATATTCTTCCACATAGAACATAAATATTGTAGTAACTTTTCTACAAGGACAACATAGCAAACCAAAATGGCTCACACAATTATTAAACTATGTTCATGGAGATGAACACAACAAGATAGGGACAAGAAGTTCCACTCAATCAATTTTTTCCTTAGCCACTCATGACTCTATTGAACTGACAAATTTTACAGAAGCAATGAAGCATAAGGAATGGCAACAAGCAGTGATGGATGAATATGACTCGATAATTGAAAATTGCACATGGAAACTTGTAGATTGTCCAACAAATGTTAAACCCATCAACTGCAAATGGGTTTACAACATTAAGTGTAAAGAAAGTAGTGAAGTAGATAAGTATAAAGCAATACTTATTGCTGAAGGATTTTCTTGATAAGAAGGGATTCACCATGAAGAACCATTTGCCACAACAAAAAAGTGGAACCAAATAAGAATGGTCATAAATTTGGCTACACAATATGATTGGACACTTTTGTTAGTTTTTTTGTTTTGGGTAGAAACAAACAGTTGTTCTAGTCTCTATGGTGTCTAAGAGGCTAAGGAACACGAGATCTCCAAAACCAAGAAAAGTTTTCACGAGAAAATCTTGGAGACACCTTAATTAAATTAATTAGCCAATAAGTAAATATTTCCTAAGTATAACTTAAGAAAACTGATTAATTAAATTGAATTAATTGAGGGAGTTCGGTTTTTCTTTAGAGAATTTTGTAAAAGTTAATTGATAGAGTCAAGATGATCTTAGCCATCAGTTGAGATGTGATCATGAATGTTGATATTCCAACGAGAGGTTATAAGAGTAAGTCAAAGGGTTTGGAGAAAGACACTGAAAACAATTGCGAGTAAAGCGATTCAACTTACCCAGTTGCAGTGATTCAGTAAGGGTGAAGTTGAACCTAGGGAAGCATCAGAAGAACTGGTTCAATAGAGATTTCAGAGCAGGATTCTGGAGGAGATTTCCACATTATTTTCTAGTTTCTAGGAGACAAAGGGAGGAGGTTGAATTATCTACAGAGGAGGTCATGTTCGGCTAGCTCGCCAGTTGATAGTGCAACTACTAAAGGAGCTCATTAAGTGAGCCAGAGGCTAGATCTATCATCCAAAGACAAAGTGAGTGGGCCTAGAGTAGTCCAAGAGGTAGGACAACATGCTAGGAAGGGTTCCCAAGGGTTGTGTGAATTTCCGGGAGAAGCAGTGCACATTTCCTAGAGGCATCCAAATAGCCTGGAGGAGTGCAAGATGCTTGGAGAGGGCCAGATCGAGTAGCAGAGGGAGACAATTAGACTCCAAAATATTTTTCCCATGGAGCTCAATATTTTTTGAAGGTTTTCCAGTGAAAGGAAACTAGTTGTAATTTATCCTAAATTGTTGAATAATAATAAAACCCTCATCTGTTGCACTGGTTTTCCCTGCGGGGTTTCTCTAGGGACTATTGTCCAAAAATAAAAGTGTTATATTTTTATGTATGTGTGCATACTTTCTCATTTTGGTATTTTATATTTTGCAACATTTTATTTGTGAAGATTTTAGTTGTGAGTTATTCACTATTTTTCGTTAATATTTATTAATAGAAGACAAATAAACAACATAAGTTAGGAGAATAATACCTAGTAGTTGCAGTCGTGGAAATTTTCACATGGTATCAAAGTGAAAGATTGGATAACAAAGGCTCTAGAGAAAAGTGAGCAAGGGTTGTATAGTTCAAAGGGAGATCTAAAGCACGAAAAACCAGATATGTGCAGGGAAGCCATGCAGTGTGAATTGCAGAGAGGTAGGAGTTTGATTTCCAATCCAGGGAGGTGATCTTAAGCAAAAGCGAATTGTCTCAGTTGTAGCAATAGGCAGTGAGGTTTCTGGAAAGGATTTCTGGTGGGAAGATCATATTTCACAGAATATATCTAACGCAATAGGTTTGCAACAAAAGAGTTTTGTAGTAGCAAATCATAGTAGGGAAAGGAAGCAAAACCACACGAGGGTTTCGACCTAGTTTATTCATTTCTCCAATATTCTCAGGGACAAAGAAGGTCGAATTCAATTTGTAGAGAGAGGACCAAAGTAAACGGTACGAATATCCCATTCCCAGTACATAGATTTGAAGCAGTAATTCCATTTCCAATTGTCGGAATGATTTACTGGAGGAAGTGTGAGCAACTTCACAGGACAGAGGAAGATAGTATATTCACTGGAACAAATTTTCGGGAACATTTCTCAGCTACTACTGTGAGTTGCAAGATCTAGTGTGAGTTGTAGGATCCACTTTGAATTGTAGGAAAGAGGGTTTGGGTTTGTAGAAAGTGGTCGGGTTATTTTTGTAGAGGAAACTTAGTGTTTCCAGATCAATTTTCTAGTTGGAGGAGCGATATTTCTCCAATTTATTGAGTTTCATAGTTTTTCCTGAGATGTTTGCAGTAGGTTTGAGAGATCAATATAGGTTGGATGGAGCCTCCAACTTTTCCATATGGAAGGTCGGAATGTTGTTTCTATTGAACGAGCATAGTCTGAAGGAGTTTTCTACAAGAATAATATCTATACCAACAAATCCCATTCAATTTCCTGACTACAGGAGGTATAACACAAAGGAAAAGAGGATGATTCTCGATGGTGTATGAGATCATATCGTTCCACATATAAAAAAAAAGGGGACAGTGAAAGAGATGTGGAATTCCATAGTCAAACTATTCCAGGATCCTTTCAAGAACCAAAAGATGATACTCAAGGAGAAGATGAGGACGGTCAAGATGAACACGAGCGAGAATGTATAATCCTATGTCACCGGGATTTAATCAATCAAAATTGAACTTGCAGTAGTTGGAGAGAAACCAACAGATGGTGAGCTTGTGTGGATAGCTCTCAACAGGTTTACCAAGGAATGGCGTACATTCGTCCAAGTGATGTCTAGGCGTGACAAGCTTCCATATTGGGAATGCCTATGGATTGGCTTCACTCAGGAGGAGTTGAGGCTTAGCCTCGTCGATGGAACTACTAGCAGCAGTGGCAAGGGACTAAAGGTAGAGAAAGAGGAGTAGAACGTCGCTTTTGCAAGTAAAGAAAAAGACAAGAAGGGTCCCATCCAAGGACAAGAATCCAAATGAGAAAATAAGAAGAATGATATGTCAAAGGTCAAGTGTTTTGGATATGGTGAGATTGGTCACTACATTAGCCAATGTCCGAAGAGGAACAATGACAAGAAAGGAAAGAAGATAGAAGCTTCGACAGAGATTGAGGATTTGTCTACCAGATTGGAGGATCAATTCACTATGTTTACATAATTATCCTCAAGAGGAGGAGGAGTATGACACTCCAATATGTCAGATCAGTAAGGGTTTGAGGGAGGAGAAACAAGGAGATTTAGATCATAGCCAAGGAGGGCTTGATCAATAGATCAAATCCAGTTGTTGTGTATGAGATTCCCCAGTTGGACCATTACCTTTGCTACGGGAGCCCAAGAATTAAGTAGTAGGGGGAACAATTGTGAGGCATGAGGTACATGAGTTCAGTGTCAACAAGGCATAGTTAGATACTCAAGAGACAGTTGCAGAGCCAGTTGTAGTGTGAGCAAGGCACAGTTAGATACTCAAGAGACAGTTTCAGAGCTAGTTGCAGTGACATATTAGGTAGTGCGAATTGGCCAGTTGCAGAGATCAAGGCATGGTTCCAGCCAATGAGAATTCCCAGTTATTTTTAGTAGAAGATCGAGACTTAGAGGAAGTATAGCTTTAAAGGGAGATGCCCTATGGAAGTTTGGATATTTGGGTTCTAAGATATCAACACATAGTTGCAGTGATAACAACAGCGTAGTGGCATCAATCATGTGAGATCATAGTAACACAGTAGCATGGTGGAAAATGGCTTCCAGAGTATTTTCTTCACTGTGATTTCCAGTGATAGGGGGAGATCTATTTTATCTGTAGTAGGTGGATGTAGTCTCTATAGTATTGAAAGTTGATATAGGTAGAGGGATCTATCGGGGAAACATGATACTTTTGTATCTAGATCAATTTGCAAAGGAAACACAATTCCCAGCACAGCAGTTTGATTTCTAGTGGAGGGATCGCGTACATTTCAAGAGGTCATATCAACTAGCATAAGTGAAGGGATGAGTTTATCAAAGATATTTCACAGATGTCAGACACCAATAGCATGGATCAAATCGGCTACAACATGTTCCCACAGACCATCAAGTGGCTGATATACTCATGAAGGTCTTGGGTAGCCAGGAAAAGTTTTTCTACTTTAAGGAGCATATGGGTATAGTGGAGAATACCTTCTTTGCTAAGATGGAGTATTAGTTTTTTTGGGGGGGTAGCAGTGGAAATGTATTCTAGTCTCTATGAAATCTAAGAGGTTAAGGAACATGAGATCTCCAAAACTCATAAAATGTTTCGCAAGAAAAGACTTGGAGACACCTCAATTAAATTAATTAACCAGTAATTAAATATTTCCTAATTCAAACTTAGGAAAATTGGTTAATTAAAGTGAATTAATTGGGGCAGTTTGATTTTTCTCGAGAGACTTCCAGAGAAGTCAATTGATAGAGTCAAGATGATCTTAGCCATCGGTTGAGATATGATTGTGTTCATTGAGACTCCAACGAGAGATTATAAGATCATGTCGAAGGGTTTGGAGAAAGACAAAACAATTATGAGTCAAGCAGTTTAACTTACCGAGTTGTAGTGATTCAACAAGGTCACAGTTAAAGCTAGGGAAGCATTAGTAGTAGGGGTTTAGCAGATATTTGGGAGTAGGATTTTAGAGGATAATTCCTCAGTATTTTCCAATTTTTGGGAGACAAGAAGATGAGGATGAATTTTCTGTAGAGGAGGTCATATTCATCCAATGTGAATAGCTAGTTGGCAGTGCGAGTGGCAGAAGAGCTTGTTCAGTGAACCAGATATTGGATCTATCATTTGGAGGCAGAGAGAGTGGTTCTAGAGCAATCTAGGAGGTCATATGACTTGCTGGGAAGGGTTCCTAGTGGTTGTATGAATTTCCAGGAGCAACAATGCGCGTTTCCCATAGGCAGTGTGAACAACCTAAAGGAGTGTGAGTTGTTTGGAGAGAGCCAGATCAAGTAGTAAAGGGAGGCAATTAGCATCTAGATGAGTTTTCCTATTGATATTAGTATTTGTTAGAGTTTTTCTAGTGAAATGCAACTGGTTGTAATTTCTCCTAAATTGTTGAATAATAATAAAACCCTCATTTGTTGCATTGATTTTCCCTTCGAGGTTTTTCCAAGTACTATTGTCCAAAAATAATCGTATTATATTTTTATATGCGTGTGCATATTTTCTCAATTATGTATTTCATATTCCGCAACATTTTTATTTGTGAAGATTGCACTTGTGATTTATTCACTATTTTTTGTTAATATTAATTAACAGAATACAAATAAACTGCATAGTTTAGGAGAATAATATTCAGTAGCTACAATCATGGAAATTTCACAACTTCATCAAATGGATCTGAAAAGAGACTTTATAAATGGTGATTCGAAAGAAGAAGTCTACATGACTCAACTCTTGAGATTTGAAGTTGAAGGAAAGGAGAATAAACTTTGTAAACATATCAAAGCTTTATATGGCTTAAAATAGGCACCCATTATTGAGAAATCAGGAGGCTTATCAATTTTACATTAGATTTCTCTTTCATAGTAATTGCTTGTGGATTATTTGGCTTCTTATTAATATTTATTCTACTTTATTTCATCAAACAATTACTATAACATAAACATGAATATCACATAAATAAAAGAACACATAATATAGGCTCTCAGCCGGGGAAAAACTCCTCTTCTAGTGGAAAACCCAGTTAAAAACTCTTCTTATAAATAAGATCAAAGTCAGACATCTAAGACCAATGACTATAGGAGAAATTCCACCTCAAGATGCCAAGTCAAACCTTCAATTCTGCTCAATGAATTCATCATCAAGAGACCAACAACAAGGGAAATATCAAGGCAGAATTTTCACACATTCCATCTCAAGAAGAAACTCTTCTTCCATCTTAGACTTCGTCCCTCTACTTCATCTTTCTTCTTTTGCGAAATTTTAGACCAAAAACACATCCAAGTGTGTTTCCAAATGAGCTCATATCATCTCCTATTTATGATGTCCAGAGGGGTGTGAACTGACATGTCTATTGGGATAGAGTCGACTTGTCATGTAGGCCGACTTCAAATCTAGAGGGGTATTTGACTCAAAAATTATATATTAAAAATTATGTTCTCTTTTTCTTTACAATGGGTCCAAATAGGACTTTGAATCTTTGACTTACAAATCCTAGAAGCATGAAGAAAATGATTTATCTATAATAATAATAAAATTATTTTGTGAATGAAACCCATGCTTTGAAAAATATTTTTTTCGTTTTCTTTTTCTTATTTTTCTTTTTACATAAAATACATAATTGTACAATTATGAAGACTAAAACTAGTTACATCTTTCAACACTCTCTCTTAATTAGGGATGTATTCATAATTGCACAATCAGTACAAGGATGACCTCTAGTTGAAATGTTCTGAGAAGGGTATCATGATCAACATATATAATGCTAGAGATCTTGATACCATCTAGGCTAACTACCAAGGTATCATCCCATTAAGGGGTCTAGGTACCATTAGGCTACCTACCAAGGTACCAACCCAATAGGGATCCAAGTGTCATCTAGGCTACTTGCGAGGACACTAACCCAACAGGGATCCAGATGTCATCTAGGCTACCTACCAAGACGCCAACCCTAACAGGGATCTAGGTATTGTCTAGGCTACCTACCAAGATAACAACACTAAGTACCATCATACAGGTTAATTAGCCTAAGGTACAACAAATCATCATCATGATCTAGTTGACACCTCAACCTTATGGTATACAGACTAGTACAGGTTTCAAGGTCAAAACCTTTAGGAACATTTATCCTCAAGGAGTACCAATCTCATATGCTTATCTGATCCTTCAGCCCCCATTCTACAAGGGCTTCACTCAATGAACCTCTGACATATCACGTGCATTCGTGCCATACTAAACAATACCCCTAATTTGACTGCATATTGGAAAATATCTCTAAAAATCACATTATTCAACCCCCTACCAATACAAACCCAATACACCTTCCCAATTTAAAAACCCCCACTTTTACTAGACATTGTAGGTATCCATTTTTCCATTAACATTTTTTATACCCCTTTATAATTTTTTATTAACTTTGAGCTCCATTTTTTATCCCTGCCAATATAAAAACCATTTACCCCCTAATATATGTTCAATATATTATGTTATTTTTCTTCAATATATATCCCCCAATATGAATGCACGTGTTATGGTATTCCTCCCCCAGTGAATCCCCCATGCCCCATTCTCTCCTTATGGCCTTCACTAGACATATGATTATTAGTCTTGGCCTAGTGCATGGCACATGAAGTAGAGATTCATGTCCATAATCACTACCTTTCAACCAAGGAGGATATATACTTTCCTCCACACATAAAGGGAATATACCCAAGTTCCCTCTCAACTAGGGAGATGGGTCCAACATTAGCTACTTTGTTCTTCTAGTGGAGATCATAGTAGTAATAGCTACACAGGCTCCTTCTTTAGCATCATCATGTCATCAAAGAACTTCTACCTTCCTGAACATCATGGAGCCATCCCCTAACACTTGGGACCTTTAGAGGCATACCTTAAAACTTGAGAGTTAGACTGCTTTCTCAAAATCCACAGCCCTTTAAAGATTCAAGGCTCCCTTTTAAGTCATCATTCATTTGCACGTTCTATCTTCATAATACAACAAGGTTTGGCTTCAGCTTTTAATCATCAATATGCTCATTAGACAAAAACTTCAATATCATCAGGGATTCTGCAACTCTCTATTTCCATCATGCTCATTGTTATCATCAAGCATGAGTTTTGCTTTGTCTTTTTTTTCTATCTTTCTCATCTTGCTTTCACAATTTTGAAAGCCTTCATTATGTACATGCAATTTTCATCAACAAGAACGATCAAGCAAAATATACGAGTACAAGAGCAAGAGGTCATATATGTTAATCTAGGATTCTCATGATTTCTAAAAAGTGTGCATCTAGGTTTTTTTTGTTACAAACCCTAGATTGACCTTATTAGAGTTTTTATTTTAGTGAAAACATCTACTCCAAGGGTTTGACTTTCAAAACCTCAGTTTCATTTTTAATTCAACCCTTGCTATGGTTTTACCACATACCCTAGATTCTATCTACAATTCCTAGAAATCAAGAGCTAGGAACAAAAATAGGGGTTATAGCTACTAAAGTTGTTTCAATCTAAGGTCCTAAAACCTCAAATATCAAGAGTCTTCAAGACTCCTTAGATTTCACAAATTTTACAATCCCTAGATTCTAAAAAAGGTTAATTGACTTTTAGACCTATCATAAATAAATTACAAAACCCTAACATAAATCACATGCAAAGACAATGCACCATGATCGTACCTCCTTTGACTTTACCTATCTTCCAAGATTTGAGGGGAGTTGCTTTAGTTTACACAAGATTTAACCATAATGAAATGACATACCTCAAGACTTTGAATGATTCCCAAAGCTTCTTTTAATTTCAAAGTTCTTTCAAGATTAAATCTCGCTTGGAGGCTCCCTCTGAATCTGGCCACAAATTCTTGAATTATTCTTTTACAAATAACCTAAATCATAAAAAAAATATAATTAAATAATAGAATAAAGCTAGATATATTGAGGAAAAAAACAACAATGTCATAAAAGTAAGGAAATAGAATACTTTTATCTTTTGTGACTAGTAGTGGCTCCCTCTTGATCTCACCATCATTGAGGTATTTCTTCAACTTATTCCAGGGTCTACATCAAAATCCCAAGCCATCTCCTCCTATGACTTTTACCATCTTCCTTTTTGAAATTCCAAGTTGGCTTTATCATAGTACTCCATACAATCTTTAAGTATAAAGATGACACTATTGCTATATATTATTACTACAGGGACGATGCAGGTCATAGAGTCATGACTTTCTCCATTTGTGACATCAATTAATGTCATAGGTTATTCATTGTATACCGTTGATCCAAGCCATATGCAACAATTTATACCACAGAGATCATTGTTTCGATCCTCAAAGACGATAGAACAATAAGCCACATAAAATCATAGAGAACATTGTCGAATCTCTTGCAATAACATGGGTGCCATCATTTAAATTTTAATCTACACGTCAACGATGTCATAGATCCATATTTCAAAGTACAAGATCCATTATTTTGAGCCATTAAAGTGCAAGATCATCACTTCTCAGGTGTGGGAGAGAATCAGAATCACATTCTCTTCTAGACTACAAATTGGAATGCACACTAAAAAATCTAAAAATAAACAAACATGGCTGAAGATTCAATTACTTCGTTGGGTTCTTTGATGGTGAATCACAAAGAAACAGATGAAGATGGGGATTCTTGATTCTATATTCACTGGGCTGCGGGATTTGACATTAATACTAAGGTAGAAGCCATGGTACTACTGGGATTACTCTGGTTCTTTAATTTTCTGAATATTCCTTCTATTCGTATATATGGAGATTCCAAGATCATCATTAATTTTGTCTGTGGCCATGCAACAATATCCAAACCCTCAACAATATCCAAACCCTCACTACAAGGTTGGTTACAACAAATTAAGTCTCTGGAATTCACACAATCTCTCCACGATTCAGTATATTGGTAGAGAATATAATCAAGATGCAGGCGGGCTATCTAAAAAAGGAATACTGGACAAACTGGATGGCTTACATATTGAAATCAAGTTGGGAGACACCTGCATGGAAGTCGGGGTGCTGCCACTGCAAGATAAAACATCTCACCTGGATTACTTTCTTTTTTTATTATCAGATGAACCTACTCTGTCTATTTACTCTTATAGTACTATCTACATTGTTTCTGTCTTTCACATATATTTTTCCTATTCAGACATGCATGAAGTACTGGAATCATTAGACTTTTCTAATATTTTGAATATCAATAGACTGTATATATTGACAAGCGCTATAGAGATGACTATATCTATGACTGTGACTATGAGTCTGCACCAATTACTATTTCTGGCATTGTCGCTGTTTTTGGGTGCTTCGCCATGAAGCATATGTACCTTTTTACTATTTCTGGCATTGTCGCTGTTTTTGGGTGCTTCGCCATGAAGCATATGTACCTTTTTTGAGATTGAATATACCGCTTTTTTCATACTCAAGATCATTTCGAGCCAAAACGAATCATTATTCGAGCAGTGGAATAGAGAGATCCATCTCAATTTAAAATGAGCTTGTCTAGAATCAATGTAATGTGAGCAATTAGTTATGAGCAAATGCGCCCTTCAGGAATGAGTCAAACCATTCATGTAAGAAAATTGTGGGTCGCATATGCAAGCTTTCAAAAAAATATGTGTGCACCACAGTAACGAATTCATGGAATTTTTTAATGTGAGCCATAATATGACCCTCAAAATTAATTATATGATCCAGCGAGCCACAGACTCCATCCAAAATCTGAGATCTATAGTGTGAGCTTGTTCCGGAGATTATTGCCATTATATTTCAATTATAATGTGAGACCACAGAGAGTTTGATCATAGAAATGCAAATGTGATTTCCTTATAGTTATGGTCTGCGAGTGGAGCTTCCGGATCGAACCATGGAAGTAAGCTTTTGAATTGTCACATACATCCAAAATTGTTTGCCCTTCATCTTGTATTTCTTCAGAGAACACCTCACAAAACACAGAGAACGGAGATAGGTTACTTTTGCATAAAGATGCCATTCCAAACTGAGTGCGAGAATATTGTGAACTGAACCATATGTATGCAACAGAATTGTGATGCCAATATACATATGCAGAGTACTATAGCCGAGATCACAGTAAAGTCAAAACTTAATCATAAGGTACTGTAGTGACACAGATATATCCAACGAGACTGTTGTGTATCGATGCAAATAGAATTATAGAGAAATTCACACTCATTACGGACAGAGATAGAAAGCGAGACCATAGTATAGAGAGCGAAGCCAGTAAGTGTGAAGCCAGAGTCTTGTAGAAGAGCAAGAGTGTAGAAACCATAGAGCGAGGGTCCTTCAACCTTCAGAATTTGTCTAATTCCATGGGATTGCACTAGATTTTAAATACAAGAGCTAATATAGTGATCTTCATGCCTCTTTATTTTGAAAACGGGAGCCTTATCAGTTTTATATTAGATTTCTCTTTGTGAATTAGTGAGTTTTTTATTAATATTTATTCTGTATTATTTCATAAAAAAAATTACTATAGTGTGAACATGAAGATAACATAAACAAAAGAACATATAATATAGGCTCTCACACCCTTTCTATAAGGGAAAACCCAATCAAAAACTCTCCTATGGTAAATCAAATCAACCTGAAATATCCAAAACCTATGACCACAAAAAATTCTACCTCTAGATGTGGAGTCACCTTCCATTCTTCCTAATGAATTAATCATCAAGATACTAACAACAAGAGAAACATCAACATAGAATTTTCACACATTCCATGTCAAGAAGAAACTCTTTTCAATTTGAGAATTTGTTCCTCTACTTCTTTCTTTTTCTACGAAATTTCAGACCAAAAACACATCCAAGTGTGTGTCCAAATGAGTTCATATCATATCATATTTACACTGTCAAGAGGGATGCAAACCGACATGTCTATTGGGGCAGGGCTGACTTGACCTAATGGGATCTAGGGGGTATTTGACCCAAAAATTATATATTAATTTATTTATTTTCTCTTTTTCTTTACCATGGCTCCAAATAGGACTTTCACTCTTTAACTCTCAAATCCCATAAGCATGAAGAGCACGCTTTATCTATAATAATAATAAAAGATAATTTGAGCATGAACCCTGTTTGAATTTTATTTTATTTTTCTTCTTTTTATTTTTACATAAAATACATAATGGTAAAATTATGAAGACTGAAACTAGTTACATCTTTCAACACCCATGGCATGGTATTCCAAAATGGTGAATACCTCAAGTACATTGGTTTTTTAGTGTAGTGAGTCTGATGATACTTTGTATTTTAGAATGCAAATTCAAAACTTGGTCATCATTGTTATTTATGTTAGTGACTTAATCATTATAGGACATCATGGACATCACATCAAGCAGGTGAAACAAGAAATTCGTAAGGGTTCAAAATGACAGATTTGAGGCCAGTTCAATACTATCTTAGAGTGGAAGTTTCACAACAACATCATCAATATTCCTTATTCAAACCAGGTATGCTTCAAAATTGTTGAAGAAGTTTGGCATGGCAAATTGCAAACCCTCTCTTACTCCTATGGAACAAAATCTTAAACTTTCAAAATTTTAAGGGGGGGGGGAGGATTGGTAAATTGTACTACCTATCGACAGTTGATTGGTAGTCTCATTTATTTGACTACTACTAATCCATATTTGTCAAATGCAGTAAGTTTTTTTCTAGATTTATGCAGACACCTGGAGAAAGTCACTAGAATGCAACAAAAAGGGTCCTCAAATACATACATAGAACAAAAGTTTATGGGATTATCTACGAGAAGAACAACAACTTTACACTTGTTGCATATTCAAATGTAAAGTTTGTAGGTGATATTGATGATAGAGCATCAACATCAAATTATTTAATGAACATGGGTTCAACCACAGTTTCTTGGAGTTGTAAAAAGTAGGCAAGAATGGCAAATTCTTCGGTAGAGGCAAAATAAATCTCAGATTGGGAAACAACATGTGAAATTTTTTGGCTACATCAAATCTGGCAGAATCTTACCGGTATTCAGAAATTCTTGGCTATACTATGTATTGATAATCAATCATCAATCAAAATGGCCAAGAACCCAGTATTTCGATAAAACCAAGCATGTGGACACCAAGTATGGGATTCTCATCAACACCAACATCGTCAAGCCAAAATATTGTCCATCTGAAGATCAAATTTCAAATATTTTCACCACACTGTTAGCAAAAATAAATTTCACCAAGTTTAGAGAAGAATTTGACACTTTTAAAAATTAAACTTCGTGATTGAAGGGGGGAAAGAGTCAGTTAACTCTGCTCAAATTGGTGCTTGAGAGCATTTCGGTAAAACTGCAAATACTCAAGGGGATTCTATCATGATGAATCAAGAAAATATTTTTTCATTTCCTTTGGTCTAGAAGCAAAATTAATGACGATATCCCATTGGTGTAGGGGCCTTGCATTGCATTGCCTAAAAGCCCAAGCAAATGGAGTTTAAAAAAACATTTTTATCTTAAGTAAGGGTTTGGAAGTTAAGAATCTTTGGTGCATTAGAGAATTTTTGAGGTCTAAAATTGGCCTCTAAGGAATATTATAAAATAATAGTGGAAATAATAAAGTAATATTAGATCACATTGGAAAACAAAAAACAAAAAAAACTACTTTTTCAACTTGTATTTTCATATCATCTCCCTACATTTTTACTCAAATTTCGATCAGGAGAACTCGTTGGATGCATAATTTAATTTTGCATCTAAAGAGTACCTATGTTGCACACTTTCGATGGGCCCTACTACACAAAAAATGTGAAATACATGAAAATTTGTGAATGCAATCATGTTTTTTTCATGTATTTCAAATTTTCGTGTAGTATGGTCCATCAAAAATATGCAACATGGGTACTCCTTGGATGCAAAATTAAATTTTGCATCCAACAAGTGGTCCCACTCGAAATTTGAGTAAAATCATATGGATATAAGTTGAAAATATGAGTTGAAAAATTAAGCTTTTTTTTTTTTTTTTACTCTAATAATGGTGTATCATCCCCTAGGGTTGACATCATCATCTTGAATCCTATTGGTTCTTATAAAGTTTATTTTTGTTGTACATTTTTATTTTGAGACTCATTTTTTAGCTCAAAATTTCTCTAATGATTTTTTATCTAATGATTCCCTTTGGGGAAGGGTTATGTTCTCAAAACTAGGAAATAGTACAATTGAAGAGTGGTTTCAAGCTTCAATTAAATTGGCAAAAAAATGTTCAATTGTAAGGAAGGCTATCATTTAATCTTTCCCTCTAATCGAAAATTGGAATATCTAGAAGATTGGGAATGGAAAGGAAGTTCACATCAATGAAGCTATGTGGATGGGAAATGTAGAAAACTTTGGATTGTCAAAGTATCTTTGAGCAACGCTCCATGGCAAAGGATTTTTTTCTTTATGGGATGCTAGAGGACAACACTTTGACATGTTCAAAAGGTCTGGTAAAAAATTAGCGGAGTTCAATTGGATGATGAGTTGAGCGTGGAATGGAAACATTATATGGATATGTTAGGCTTGAGTATCAAGTTGTAAGAGGAACAAGTTGATTCCTTTTGTTGGTCAAAAAATCCAACTACATGTGACTCTATCGTCAAGTTAGGCTACAAATCCCATATTAAGAAGCATAGTCAGCTAATAGATATGGTAATGGGAGCATTTATGGAAGTTGAGTGCTACATTGAAGACTAAATATTGTTGTGTATGGCCCTTCGTAATAAGCCACTGACTTGGCACAATGGCCTCAAGCAAGGATGGCAAGGGCTAAGTGTTTGTTGTCTATGTAAATCAGATCATGAGACAATACATTATATTTCTATGTTATGCCTTTTATTAAACATGCTTCGTCATAAATATAGAGGAGATTTCCTTCTAAGGCAGACTGGTCCTCTTAGTCCTTGGAAATTAGCTTAAAGGCATGGCTACTTGATGCCTATTTTAGTTCTTTTATGTCCTTCTTGGTCTATTTTATGTGGTGGGAAAGAACCACTTTATTGCTTCAGGGAACGTGTCCTTGTGGCATTGGTGGTAAGTATGGTTGAAAAATTGCCTCTAGAGTTTAAATGTGTTCTAAAGAAAGTTAAATCTTGTTTGTTTATTTATGACTTCTTTAGTTAGAATATCCCTTGGGGCTTTTATCAATCCTCCATTATGGTAAAATGTTGTTATAGTTTATCCTTCGATTTAGCCTTAGGGAACCCATTTCAAGTTGTTTTTAATCTCATTTAGTCATATTTTTCATAAATAATACATTCCCTAAGATATTTCATCAGAATTTTTAATTTTTGGAAATTTATAAAATAATTACATTGTAAAATGCAGTTATAGTGGCATATACCCTCATAATTAATCATTTGTTCTCATGCATGCAGGCCACCTAGGAAAAATCAAAGAGATAGGTTTTGTTTCCTAGTGTCTTGAAATGGACGAACTCCTATCTGCTCGGCGAAAATCTATCCTGAGATGCCCAGTCAATGCCCACAGTCTAGTAGCGTTAATATTTTTCCTCATATTCAATTTTTCTTCAATTCTTGTTGAAATTTGGTACCAGAGGACAGGTGGTTCCCTTAGGCTTTGATCTTTGGCCTAGGGAAAAGTGTCCAAAAGATTTTAATTTTTCTCCTAAAGTGACTTTATAATTTTTTATAAAGTTAAAATCAATTTAAAAGTGACTTTAAGTGATAAAGTTACTAAAGTCTAATTTTAAAGTGACTTTAATAAAGTTAATGAAAAATTAGAAAGGAAAAAGTGACTTTGGAAATAAATGACTAAGTGGGTCTTTATTAAAGTGGGGTGAATTAAAAAATAGAAAGTGAGATTTAAATGTGCATTTAATCTCAGCCATTGATCTAAATCTATTTCAGCCATTGGATTTAAGATCACCCAAAAGTCACTTGGATCACCCAAAAGTCACTTGGAGTTATATTAAAGGAGGAAAAGGAGGAAAAGATCATTCATTCTTTCATGAGCAAATTGGGAGAATGAGAGCAAGAGAGCAAGGGAGATTTCTGGACAAGAAGGAGAAAGAGGCAGCAGTTTGGCACACATACCAGGCAGCTCTTCAGCAAAATCAGAACAGCAGAAAGACAAGCAGAACATCAGCAAGAACAAGCAGAAAAAGCTGATTTTTTTGCTGAAAACTGAGAAGTTTCCAAGTGGTCCGTTGGGCTGAAAACAGATAAGTATGCTTGCTGAAAAAATTATTTTGCTGTAATTTTTTGCTGAAATTTTCTTGCTGTAAAAAGACATTTTTCAGAAATAAAGAAGAGCTCTCAAACTGGTTTTCCCCAAGAGTTCTAGGGGGTTTTTCCAGGGTCACGTTGACCAAAAATATCAGTTTTTTAATGTGTTTTAATCGCTGTTTATTACTGCTGATTTTTATTTCTGTAATTTCCAGCATTCTGTAAATTTTCCAGAATTTGTGTTTTCAGCAAAATTTATTTTTT
>APFE031095732.1:0-15897 GCA_000404065.3 Pinus taeda | reverse complement strand
TCTAAGGGCAAGCAAGTGGAAGACACAGAGCAACCAACAATGACAGATCAATAAGAGCAAATATACCTCTAGTCCAAGCCAAAGCAGTTGAGATTCCTGCATTACAGACTCCTCTAAATGAGGAAAAAGGCAAAAAGAGAGACAGGGAAGACCCCACACCCATGAGTGGACCTGCAGAACAGCTGGGTGCAAAGAGGCAAAGACTCAATCCTCACTCTGAAGAGGAAATCTTTGAAGATACAACCGGCAATCTGAGAGGTGAAAGGGTAGTGAGCCAGCAGACTTCCCCAATAGTGGACACATCAACTAGCTCGCACAGGCAGGAGCTAGAAAGGCAGCATAGTGTGGAAATTTCGTCCACTAAGCCACAAAGCAAACAGGCCTCCGACATAAAAAGGACATTCACGAAGATCAAGGGTAGAAACGACCCACTAAGAGTTCAACTTTATAACCAGTATCTTAAGATGGCCCCCACAAACCAACAAAGGTTGATGTCTGCCTATGACATTAAAGAGGGCAAGATGATCATGAGTTATTTTAAGCCCAAAGTGCAGCAACCACAATCAGCAGCTGACTACATTAGGACAAATCTAGAGGTCATGGCTAAGGACATTCATCCTATGGACTAGATTGAGCTGCACAAACAGACTGGAGAGATGGTCTACTCCACACTAGCTGATAAAGCTATGTTGGCTCATAGATTGCAAAACTCCTTGGAGAACACCTCTGCTCAAGTGGATTTGGAGAAAGCCTCTTCTCTTGCTAAGGACAATAGGATAAAATCCTTGGAGGAAATTATCATTGAGCTGGGACATGATCCCAAAGATGCTAAGGGCATAAAGGCACTGACGAAAAAGAAAGAGGAAGATATTGCTGCCTTGAGAAAATAGCTGAAATTGCCTCCTACTATGCATCCTTAGACAACAGAAGTCAGAGAAGGACATGATGGAATTGCTCATGAAGCTCAATGAGAGGTTAACTGATATTGAGCAGGCATTAGAGACAGCGCTAAAAGAAAAGCAGGGAGAGCCAACCTCCCAGCCACCTGAGGTAATCCCTGTAGTCACAACTACCCACTGTTCCAGCAGCCACAATAGGAATAACTACAGGTACATCAGTAGCAACAACAACATCACCAAGCAGCAACACTAGCATGACCACAGAGGAATTAATAAAAGCCATGGAGGAATTAAAACTCCAAGTATCAAAATTGAAAGAGGCCAAAGAAAAAATGGCAAAATTAGAAATAAGTTATGACAAATCCAAGATGACTGTGGCAGAAAGAAAAAGAGAAGTTAAAGCATTAGAAAACAAGGTGAAAGCATTGGAAAAGGATCTCTCTTTAGATAAACCTATGGGAGAAATCAAAGGCATTTTGTGGGCCAACATCAATTAGTCCCTTAGTACTGTGTGGAGATCTATTCAGGTTATTTATGAGCAGATTGACCTGATAGCAATAGCCCAAGTAGAGATACAAAAGGCAAGAACTTTATTGGGGCAGATGCCTGAACAAGCAAACAGGCTAATACATTTTTGAACACCAAGACTAGTGAAGAACTGGAGGTACTGCAAATTAGAGACAGGACAGGCACCATTCTACATATCAAAAAAGTTCTAACCATGAGAACTGTGATGCAAAACTTGGAAAGGAGATGCTAAGACATGTAGGTGGAGATTGATTCTTTTAGAGCAAGATTTGCAGTTTTGCAGGAAAAAGGTTTGCCAAGTCCATTGGGAAGTAATGAACGCCTGATGAGACATGTAGAGTACACGCACAAGTTGAACAAATATGCGGCTGATCAAGTTAATGCATCATCAAGTACTCTAGTAGAGAGAGCACTCCCATCTGGCGAAGCCCTTTATAATAAATTGGAGAATTTATTTTACATTGAGCATGAGGTGAAACATTTATTCACCATCTCACCTAATTTCTTCAAGTACACAGAAACTGATGAGACTTTAACAAAGTTGCAAAGACATAAACTACCAAAACCAGAGATGTGGCAATATATGTTAGGAATCTTATGAATGTATCTTTGGTATCTTTGGTAAAGTAATATTTTGGATCATCTATCATAATGTGGAGAATAGAAAAGAATAAAGGTCAGTCGGATCAAGGCGTATTGAAGACATCCGACCAAAGGAAGCAGACAACACATACTATCAGTGAGAAACAACAGTCAAACAAGTCACAGGGCCTACCTCCAGCGTATCGAACAGGACAGAGTAGCTAGCACAGTGTCATTTATTTCTTCTCAATATCATTTATTTCTTCTATGTTTTCGAGACTACGTGTCTCCATCCTTTGTAAAAAATGATGAATCATCATTAGATATTATCTCCGTGAGATATTTTCTGAGATATTTTGTATAAAGACCCCCTTGAATGAAGTATTTGGGGTTGGTGAACTATTTTGAGACTTTGCTGTAATACTGAAAGTTTGGAATAAAAAAGTGTTTGGAATCAACTGTTGCTGGACTTTCTGGGTGTAGAATTGAAGCAGATGGACTTGTTATAGAATTCTTGAATAAACCAGTGGAAAAATAAGCCTTCTATATCTTTTGTTTTGTAGTTTTTCTAGTTCTGTTATATCACCTGTGTTTCATAATCTAAATGGTAATGATAAAGATTAATTCAGAATTTGCTTAACTGTACTCTGTGTTTCATTCATTATCATTCTCTGTGTTTTCTTTAGGATTAGTATAAACAATGTAACTCTTAATTGCTCCTGTTTCCTAATTCTTTCATATTGATCATTTGCTAGGGAATTCTTAACTGCTCCTTAGTGATAATCATCCATTTTCCTGTGTTAAATATGTTGAAACATTCTTAACTGCCCCTCAACCAATTTAAGTCCATCCCATCCCATACAAATCTTTGTTTGCTCCCTTTTGATTACCTTGCTCTATGATACCATCCTCTATTAAGAAACCAAGTCCAAAAAGCCATCCCCTTGACTCCATTAGCCCAATGGACTGAACTTCTCAGCTTACACCTCTGTTCTACTGAATTTAACCATCCAAAAATCAAACAAAACCCCTGAACATCATACCTAGCCTAATACCTTTCAAAACAAAGTTAAATCATAAAGAGAGAGCCCTCTCTGGATGCAGATTGGCTAGAATATGTGTCTAAAATATTGGTTAGTGGTTACCTCGGCCGTATTCCCTTTCTCACAACTTTTGGGAACAACCTGAATGATAACAGTATCAAGGTGTATGAACACCATACTTAATATTAAAAATTATCAATCATGTAATTAATATTAATATGAGTTATCATGTGTTATGCTCGATTTCAGATTAAAAATAATTTAATTATATATTAATGTTTTATGTAATGATGAAAATTATAATTTTTATTTAATTTACTATTGAATTTTATTTTTTTTAGAGAAGGATGATGAGCGAAATTTTGGGGAGATTGGGTCTTTGGTTTCACTCACTTGACATGAACTACCATACCCATCTCACTAAATTTAATGTTCAACCCTTATGGTTGGAAAAGGTCGCCTTTATATGATATGGTTATTAATGCAACTCAACAATGTCGTCACAACTTTCTCTTCTCGTGAATTGAAAGGGTAACGTGAAAAGGAAGGAAACATGGGGAAAAGGAGTGCTCTCTCGGTCATGTCTAAGATGCAACATGATATCCATAAATATACGAGCCAAATTCAGATAGGGGTTTTTCTTGGGACCTTCTAAAGAGTTTTTTGGAGAGCTAGTGCTAGTGTGGAACTCACATAGAGTATTCAACTCGTACTAGACCACTCCCAGTGTTCGATTTTAAGTAGTGTTGTTAGTTTGGGAACAATGTGAGATTGGACTAAATGTATTGGGCACTTGTTGAGACTGTGAAACCACTGGTGCTTACTGTAATTGTGAAACCACTGATTCCTATCTCATGCTGGGAAAACCTGTAAATGAAATCACTAGTGCTTGTGGTTGGCTATGAAACCACTAGTGCTTGTTGCAGCTCTGAAACCACCAGTTCTTTCGAGACTATTGATAAACCACCTATAAGTGATAAATTTCACATCTCAACCAATGTATTTCCCTATGAATTTACTTACCAAAGTTTGGATCTAGTGTGGGGGTGGTTAGTTATGGGACATAACAATGTAACTAGCTTACGATTGGGAGGAGAGTGGAAATCCCTTCTCTAGTCGCCAGCTAAAATTAGATTAATCATATAAGTAGCCTAGTCTCTGTTCATGATTTACAAATGCTAAGTTACAACACCTCTATGTGTACATGTGTGCGAAATATTCTTGAACATATGATTCCACTATCTATACACTTGATTGTTAACTGGTTGAGGCATATTCAAATATTTGACTGTAAATATTTATGGTTACTAACTATGTATATTCTGGTAAATTGACTGTATGTGTTTGTCTAATTGTACATGAAATGTGCCTCCTAATTTTCTTTATTTTAATTTGGATTATGTATTGAATAGAGGCTAAGACTATATCACTCATATTTTATGTGTCTTGGATGTGTTTCATGGATAGTTTTCCCATATATATGTATAACTAGTGACAAATTAGAGTGTTTCACTCCTTAGAATAAAATTTGAATGATCTATCTAAATGGCCATTGTAGTTGGCCAACGTTTCATGAACAATATACACATATATACTTTGTGAAAACTTATTATGATACACCCTCTTTTCTAGCATAAACACTACTGTTGAGCATATATGTATGTACTCACCCATATGACTAAGCGTTGTCGAGTGGGAAATTAAGAACAATAATCAAATATGTATATAAATTAATCAGGTCGTGCCCCTTCTTCACTTTGGCTTGAATTTGTTGCACAAACATTTTCATTCACTATACATATGTCTCTCTATTGTTTATGGTATGCGTACGTGATGATAGACATGTGATTCTAAGTGTTTATGTCATAAAAATTGACTGAGATGGTGCACTGTCAAGCTCCAATAATGAATCCTGGGTGATTTTCATGCCCGAACATTCACATATCATTGCAAATAGTATATCATAATTCATTGAGCTACATATATATAAATGTAAATACAGATTGGCATGAAGCCACTTTCTTTCAAACTCACACTTAAATTTGGGTCGTGATGCCACCCCTCTCACTTATGAAATACCAAGTTAATAAATGTGGAAATCCCTTGAGTAGTGTCATGGATTATGAAATCAATAACATAAATAATTTACGCCTAGGAAACTTATAAATTGACCAAATATTTGATGAAGTTGCAGGTGTAACATAAGTAAGAGAGAATATCTACTTTCAAGGTGGATCACCCATACAATCAAACAAATTGGACCCCAAACCCTTGATGTGATGATAAGTCTTGTGTTGTAATCGACCATTGAGGCAAATTAGGTTATAAAATATTTCACTATGGTTCAGACTCCTAACACCCGATGGGGTGATTAGATGGGTCCACTTTGCATTTGGGCTATCAGCCTCGGGGCTGATGCCCCACTCATCCAAACTTATCATTGTTGATAGAGAAAAAGGGAGGGGGGGTAGAACTTGGTAGGCCCCACTTTGTATTTGACCATCGGGACTCCAGGTTTAGAACCCTCACATTCAGTAGCATTTTCACTAACATAACTAATGATTAGTTGTGGTGTGGGAAGGGCCCACCATAGTCTCGGCTGCTGGCTTTGTTTGATATTAGTGAGGTCGGCATAATTATACTTGGGATTCACTAACCCAGTGAATTGATCTATGGTTTGGTGCAATGTGGATTATAACATTCACAACACATATATTATAATTCATGTTATATATATATATATATATATATATATATATATATATATATATATATATATATATATATATATATATATATATATATATAAATAAGTTGTGTGCTAGTGAGATGGACTCGTTGGTCCATGTGGAGAAAATTTAAATACCATATAGCTTCCACGTGGCAAACTACAATTGATGTGGCCAACATCAATAAGACAAAATTTATTTTGGAACATAACTTTTAATTCGGGTTTCAGATCGATGAAAATTTTACATCGTCAGAAAGCTCTCACCGAGTTGGCCTTGATAACGACATTAGTGTCCAATTTCGTATGTTATATGACGCCAGTAACACCTTCCATAGCCTCATTAATACAAGAGGGTGGTAGGGAGTGTTATATTTTGAATCATGGGAATGCTTGACAATAAAAAATTATTGTGATTATATTATAAATGACCCTTGAAGAACCTTCTTGATTGGCCTATATAAGACTTGCTAAATGAATAAGGAATTTTATCAACCCCAAGGGATCTAAAAGGTTGTTGGAGGGTTTTATGGGGCTTAATCAAAGTTTTTTATGTTTTCTTTGCAAGATATTTTGTTTAATTAAAATAATAAGAGATGAATATTATTTTTGAATATTTTAAAATTATTTTATGTGGAGAGACAAGTCAACCTTAGTAAATGTGTAATGTGGATAACACTAATATTAACATATGTTAACCAAAATAATAACAATAAAAATACAAAAATGATTACATGCACACTAACTTATATTTATCTTAATTTTCATTATGAGGTATGGCTAAGATAAAATATCATATATGATAAAAACAGAAGAGAAAGAATATATAAACTATATATTAACTTGGCTCTCCAGGTGAGATACTTGGAGAGTGTACAAACACTCATACACTCCCTATATTTCATTGACTCAGATCAGCCTCAAATATATAGGCTTTCATAATGTCGGGTGGTTTGAACCACTCCCTATCAAATAGGATCTCAATCCTATTCTAAAGCAACAAACACTTAAACATAGAAAATATAACTTTCTCCATTAATGCTAACATTCCTTCTTAATGGATAAAGGGTTCACTAAAAAAACTCAAATGACATATGACGCCTACTAGTCTCAGCCTCAGCTAGGCTTACAATAGTAAAAGGCAGAGCTTTCATTTTAGTCTTCTTGCAGCAGAGCCCATACTTGTTCATTTGTGGATGAAGCTTCATCTTCATTTTCTTTTCCATAAGACAATTATGGATCTTCGCCTCCTTTTTATGTTTTATCCCCCTCCGGAGGAACACATGAACTCTTATCCTCCTCTTCAAGTATATACTAACATTCTTCGCATTTGATGTTGCAGGTTCTTGGGATTCTTCAATTGCTTCTTCTTGTCTCCCAATATCTACACAAAAACAATGTTAGATTTATAAAGAGGACCACATTTGCTTTTATCTTCCTGCTCCTTCAGGAGAGCTTTCATTTTTCCATCTCTCCCTACTCCATCCCTTTCTACTGTCATAGTTATGCCTTCAGCCTCTTCACTCAGTTTTGTTGCTGCAGGCATGTTTTGCATTTGATCTGTATGTGAAGATAGCCCTTCCTTCTTGCCAAACAATAATTCATCAATAAGATGTTTTTCAATCATCAAATTGATCCACTCATCATGAGGTATATAAGTCTCATCAAACTTGATTTCTGCATCTCGAAAACTTTTAGGTTCTATAATAATGGATGTGTTTTCATCATCACAAGTTTCAATTATAGACACGCATTCATCACCCATCATTGCATCTTCAGTTTCACAATCAAATATGGGATCATTTTCAAGAGCAATATCTTCAGCATCATTGCTCTCATTCAAACAATATTTCATTTCTTAAACATCCCGTAAGAATTTTGTACTAAGAATCTCTCCATATTCATATATTATGCTGAGTATGATGTTGTCATGTAATGCAGATTTTATAAGACTTAATGCTGATGCATCTTCGCTATCATTAATAACATCTTCAACATAATCCAGTAAATTTACCTTCCATACTACTGTTTTCATTTCATTTCTCATATTTCATAATTCATAGATGAAGAAGACGGTAGATCTGGCATTAACCATTTAATAATCTCACCAAATTCCAAATTTGCATCTTGATCAGCCATTGGTCCATCAGTGTCAACTTGAAACACATCATTAAATTTAGCAAAACAATATTTTGCATTTCTCCTTTGATGCTTTCTCCTTAGTTTTCTACGAGACTTACTTTGAAGACCCATTTCTCCTTCTATTTTCTCCCTTGCATCAAGCACACAAGAACACTTCGACCAGGAATAGTTCGTTGCCCACTGCACTTTCTGTGGCCTTAGATAGTAAAGAAAAAAGAAAAGAAAAAAACTCATACCAATTGGCTCTCTTAAACTAACTCTTTTCCATCCAACCAAAACAACTACTCACACTTACAATATGTGATCATTGAGCATCATCTTCCAGAGAAACCCTAGCCACACCTCTCCTATAGGATTACCAAAGCTTGCAAATTTGATGGAGAAAATATGCATACCCTTGGGGCATTCAAGTTGAATCCTCGACATGTAGATTCACCGATCTCGAAGGGTTTATCAGTAGAATTCAACCTCTCCAAAGAGTTGAAGCACTTAAACTGTACACAGACTAATGATATTGAACTGAAATACCTCTTGCGAGATTTATAGGGGCCTAAGTCCCCATGTTGATGCTACAAATTTCCACAAAATTCCAAGAAGTAGCCCAAGGATTCGACCACGAACTCATGCACTAGGCTTTGAATCTCAAGCATGAGGCACAAGCCCAAAGTCTTATGAACACCATCGTTATGCCTATTGGCAATGTGATTTGAAGAATCATGAATCAAGAAATGTCACCATGTACATACGTGAAACCCTGTCTCCTTCCTTAGAAACACTCAAATGCATAACACAATCTTTGTAGCTGTCAACTACGCCTGAAGTAGATGTTGGCTTGTATCTCCATCAAATTCCAAACTCGACTCTTGTCGATGTTCAAGTCTCAATTCTCAATTCTTTGTATCACCACCTGTAAATCATACAATCAAATGAAATGCCAGTTAAAGCTCCAGTTAGAGCACTTGACAAGAGACCTGGAATGCAGAAACAAGAGAAGATTCCTAGCTAGACAGAGGAACCAGAACAATGCTTTGTCCACAAACTTTTGCTCCACATTGCAGCGTCTCCCTCTCCATAGCGTTCATGCGTAGACTTTATTCTTTCCACGGATTTGCATATCCCACTGCAACTCCAATCAAATGAAGCAATTTCATCACACGTTCACGCCTTCGGCTTATCTTGGTCTCACTTCTTTCCTACACGCATATCTTGGATCATGACCATTAAAAAACCATAACCCGGTGGCACTCTCTAGGATTTCTTAATATTGTTGAACGAAACATAGACCTAGATCTACTTCGATCTTTTTCACTTATGGCTTTCAAATTACAAATATCCCTAAATTTCAGCAAATTATATCTTTCAGAATTCCACACGCTTTTTCTTTCGATGAGAAGGGAGGGATCTGATCCTCCACTTAAACAGATTTGAGCACTCAGCACCTTGATCTATCAAGATCAGGAACAATCAGTCTACTGATCGCCACTAACCACGCTTACATTCAAGCTACTTCTCTCTCGCTGGCTTCTCCGATCACCAGCAACACTCAGACTTCTTCCGGTCTTCTGCATGCGACTTCCTCTCAGACGGCTAGCTCCTCTTGGATGACAGAGCACCAAAGCTAAATACGCGACCTACAGCAATAACTCACAATGTCACTGTGTCGATGGCGTGTGGGGATCTCGGCCACTCACCTCTTCCTCTGTCTGTAGATCACGTGGGCAGATCACGCCTCCTGCGGTCTTCTCCACAGCCTCTGATCACCTCAACGGCCTCAAATGTATCCACGCCAACGGCCTCCGGCGCTTTCTCGCAGAGGCTCTATCGCCGACAAGGAAAAAAAATACTCCACTCAGTGAGTTATGGTGCGAGCAACTTTTGGAAATGTTCGCTTCCTCTGCCAAAATCCTAAAACCATAGTGGATTCTAAGATAGAATCGACAGAATTCACTTCCCAGTATATAGAAGAACCAGATTTTCTTTCCCTCGGACGGTTTGTAGCTTCTTTTTTATTTCTTTCCCTCGGATGCTTTGCAACGACCTCCTCATTAATTGACAATCTAGCAAGATGTCCTCACACACGCAGCTTAAAACAATCGGTGTGATTTACCACTGCGAACTCGCAATGGTCTTCGCGACTGTACACCACATATATGCGACTATTGATAAAATGAAAATGCGTGGGAGAGTAACAGTGGGATCGACGCGATTATCCCTCCAATCCAAGCAATAATTTCTCCTCAGTCGAGCTCTTCACTACAACTTACAAGATCGACAACCCTGAAGCTCTAATACCATGATAAAAACAGAAGAGACATAATATATAAACTATATATTAAGTTGGCTCTCTAGGTGAGATACCTGGAGAGTGTACAAACAATCATACACACCCTATATTTCATTGAGTTAGATGAGCCTCAAATATATAGTCTTTCACAATATCGGGTGGTTTGAACCACTCCCTATCAAATAGGATCTCAATCCTGTTCTAAAGCAACAAACACTTAAACATAGAAAAGCTAACTTTCTCTATTAATGCTAACAATATATATATTCTTGAAAAATTACTATGTATAACATTTTATTTCTATATTATTAGTTCCTTCAAAGTATGACTCTCTATTTAATGTTATTAATTTAACATTGACCAATATAAATTGAAAAATAAGTTGGGGATAAAGGAGGAGATTACCTTGAAGAATAAGGATAATATTTAAAATACTATTACTTCTTAATTTAAGGATAAGTTGTGGGATGATAAAGAGTTATAGGGAAAAAGAGAGCTAAGGTATTATGAGGAGGTGATCAACCCCAATTATGCTACCCAAAATTATCTTTCTGTCTTGACTTGTGTCTGAATATTGTGGAGATAAGAACTAATTCTCATGAGCTTTGAAGTGAAACGAGGTGTTAGTTAATTCCCAAAACACCTTGGGAGGAAAGAGTCTATCACCTTTTCCATACTAAGAGACTCTCACTCACATCCTTTCTCATTTCCAAAACCTTTAGCACACTACCAACCTTCTTGATTTGTTAAGTCAATAAAACTATAGTAATACTTCTCTCCCTTCTTTTTGATCATAAAAATAAAATATTAAAAAATCTGAAAAAATCTCTTATTTTCTTAAGGTACAATAGACTATATTAATTTTAATAAACATCATCATCATTTTTTAATATTATTAAAATATTTTTCAAACAATTAATTAATTAAATCGTAATTATTTATTTATTTATTATAAACCATATACAATATTTAGGGACTCTGCTCAACTTAACTTATTTATTTACTTTGGAATGACTCATCTAAAACATCTTATTCGTAAATTTAACCTACAGATGAATAAGATCATGAATGCGAAATCATATTCAATGTTGCCACATAATCGTTGTAGGTAGATCATGAATGCGAAATCATATTCAATGCTTCCACATAACCATTGTAAGTAGATCATGAATGCAAAAGCATATTCAATGCTGCCACATAACCGCTGTAGGTTTTTATTAGGTCCTTGCCGTTATCCAGGGGTGATGAAGCTGATGTTTGGATTTTATAACAAATATATTTATTAATTCACATGTTTATTTTTATTATATAATATATATTCTATATATTTATATATATGTATATATAAATTAGGTTAAAGTAGTATTCATAATTGATTTTTAGGTTTATTGTTTTTTACACTGTAAAACTATTCTTCATCATGTCTATTATATTACTTGATTGGATATGGATCCAACTAGTGCTTCACATCAAAAAGAATGTCATTGAACTAATGACCTTGAACTAATGACCTCATATCAAAGAGTACCTTAAACACATGATTACCGTCTATCCCAAAACCCCATAAACTTAGAATTAACTGATTATAAATTGTTAATTTTATAAACATAATTATTTGATTATATATTTTTCACTATAAATAAATATAAACCAATTTTATAGTATAATATTTTTAATTATTTAATTGAACTCTTTATATGTAATATGATAAAAAACATTTAAAATTGATGATAAAGAAAGATTTCAATGATTTATAGGTCAAAAACATTTAAATATTTTTACTATGTAAACTTTCGGTATGATATCTAAAGTTTTAATAATTTAATGTAAAAAATATTTAAATAATTTAATATGTAAACTTATTCGTTAAAGACTAGGTTGCATGTAGTACTGGTTTATCAAATTAGCCAATTTTTTCTAATATTATATTGTTATTATTATAGTTAACATTGAACCTTTTATATGTAATTCGATCTCAAAGAAACATTTAAAATTTGTTCACAAAGAAACATTTAATATGTAAACTTGTTCAGTAAGGACTAGGCTGCACGTAGTACTTGTTTATCAAATTAATCACAAGGGCGTTTATTATAGTTAAAATGGGGACCAGAGAAATGTGGTTTAGGAAACACATAGGTGTAGTAAGCATCATTAAAGTGCTTATTATAGTTAAAATGAGGGACCAAAGAAGGGTTGTTTAGGAAACACCTAGGTGTAGTAAACGTCATTAAGGTGTTTATTATAGTTAAACTGAAGACCAAAAAAAATGATTTAGGAAATACCTAAATGTAATAAGCATCATTAAAGTGTTTAAAGTGTTTATTATAATTAAAATAGGAAAAAACAGTTTAGGAAACACTTAAGTGCAGTAAGCATCATTAATTATAGTGTGATGTAGGAAACACTCAAGTAAATGTAGACTATAATCATTAAAATTCGGAATGGAAGTCGATGAAATGCCCGCTCTTTCCACTTGGCGAAATATCCTTCCGCTGGACCACAACCACCTAGATGCATTATGATTATGATTTTTGCCTTTCTTTTTAATAAAAAGCGAACGAGGTTTTTAATAATTGAAAAATGAGATAACAGCTGAGGGACGTCGAAGAAGAAAAACGAGAGCACGTTGAGTCGACAAAATGAGAGCGATATTTTCTTTGCCCATTCAAATTTTGTATGGAAGTGCACGAAGATAGAATAACTATAGTTATCACCCACTCCTTACTTTGAATGTCGGCGAAGGAAAAAGCTGTTTGTGACCGTTTCAAAAGTAGAGGATATAAACACATTCTCCTCTTTTTGTTCCCTTCCCTACTCTGCACTGCATTGTCTTCAATTGTTTCTTTATCGATGTTTGTTTGCTCAGCTGCATGGCCATGCATACTGTTTTTCTGGTTGGATGCTTGCCGTTCATTTCTTTGTTCTTTTTCATTTTCATTTTTGCCCTCTGCGTGTTCTTTGTTCTTTTTTTCGTTGCAGAACGTGGATCACATTTTTACTCTTTGTGTGTTTTCATTGTTTGGCTGTCTGATTTTATTTTTGGTGCAGCACGTGGAGCAGAAGATAGATGTGATTTTTTAGATTTTAGATTTCTATAAACCCAACCACGGGAGTGGAAGATCGCGTATACTTTTGCTCATGGCCTGGAATTGACAATCAGGTATGCATAGAGCTAACGAGTTGCTTCATGGTTTAATAGTTTTTATTTATTAATTGCCACGGGAGTGGAAGATCGCGTATCCTATTTCGCCTCGCGTGGAATTGACAATCAGGTATGCATAGAGCTTACGAGTTGCTTCATGGTTTAATAGTTTTTATTTATTAATTGTTTCAGATTCGCCTTGTGGAAGATTGGAAGGGTTTTAATTATTGGCATTGTAATAGATAGACACCACCAATACTTATTACACTTTGCTGTTAATTTTAAATCTAGTTTGGTGCTATTTTCTTTGATAGATTTAGCCCTAATTTGAAATGAACTTAACACCTGCAACCGGTTGTAGAGGATTCATCATCGAGGCAGGGGAGACGAGGGTTATGATGTTTTTCTTTCAACAGAAGCGCATAATGAGACGAGAGGTTTGTTTCTTCGGATTGTGTCGTACCATGTCATTCTTTGCCTAATTTTACTCTATTCTAGGTAGGTAATGCTCTCTTAACTTATGTTTTGATCTCTTGGAGGCAGAGGAGCTGATTTCAGGCAAATGAAGGAGATGAGATGAGATTCGATGCCCGAGAAGGAGGGAGAGGAAGGGATCAGGGTCGGACCGGTCTTTGTGTTCAATTGGCGTACTCTGCCTCAGTCTCTGTATGCAATTAGGTGTGAGGTACGTAAATACAAATTCTCTCATATCTCTGTTGGTCCAAATTCTACCATGTCTCTCTCATATTCATTGTAAGTACAAAATTGATCATTCTTTGTTTATCAAAGGGAGAAAATGTTGAATAATCTGGAATCCTAGTTTTTCCTTTTATAAAATCCATATCATAATCATAGATTAGGTATAGAATAGGTAGGTTAAACTTTAAAGGTATAACGTTTTGGCCCTTCGCGGACGAACCCGCCTCTCCCGCCGGCGACCTCTCATCGTCGATAGAACCTCTCCCACTGTCTTCGTCTGAGCGACCTCTCTCCCGAGTCCCAACAACGGCCGCCAATATCCACAATTACAACGCGACATTTAATGATGCAGCCATCATCCTCTACCTGAAACCGTCGTCGCCATTCCCGTGACAGCAACCTGCATCGATGGGTCAACAGGCATCTGGACGAGCGTGGGCCAATTCAACCAGGAGCCCCTCTTTTCCTTTTCCGACAATCGCTAGTTTTCATCTCCTCTGTGAGTTATATTGAGTTTTGAATGTTTCTTTTTTGATCTGTGACTTTACAATCCGTTTCTTCTTAGCAAATTTGAGTTGGAAGGAGTATTTTTGCGATCCTTCAGCGAAGGTTTCTCAGCGATTATTTATGGGTATCTTTTCGTTTCAGCCGTTTCTGTCAGTAATACGGACATTGAAAGCTGTGCCCGCAACAGTTGAGTTAAATTATGAGAAATGTGGAGTATGCGGGCCCTTTACACTTATTTCCGTGCTCTCTGTATGTGATTTGAACCTTTACACGTTCTACTGGCAATTCCTTTTTGGCAAACTTTACCCCGTGTTCTAAATTGGTAAGTTCTTTTGTCCCGTGTTGGCATAATTTAGTTCTGGATTTAGAACTTTTTGGTGAGAATCTATAACCTTTGAAATATCCTCGTGCTAAATGTAATGCTTATTTGGCATCTCACTTTTGCAGTATCTCATATTTATTTGTTATTTTATAGTAAATTTTAATTTTATGTTTTTTATTGATTATTATATTCTATATGGTAACGATCCACCCACTACTTCACTGCAAATTTTAATTTTATGTTTTCCATGGATTATTATAATCTATATTGTAACAATCCACCCACTATTTCACTGCAAATTTTAATTTTATGTTTCCACTCACTATTCATACACTAAATTTTCATATAGGTACGTAGGTCAACTGTTTTGAACGTTTATATGGTTTGCTAGAGAGCCTGTAATTTCTTTTGTAGTTTTTGTGAATTATTTTCTAATTTTTGAATGCTCTAAAGAAATCAGAAATAAAAGAAAAATTTGGATCATTGTAGTAAATAGGCAAAGTCCAATGGCGAATATTACAAACTAAGATAGTAAGCCATACTAGAAACGTTATACTTATTGTATATTGGTAATGAAAATGCGAGTGTCATCCCACAAATTTCGAATTTATACAACAACTTTTTTGAAAGAATCATGCAACTTTTCAATCAAACTTTTTAAATTAAAACAAAGATTCCGACGGGAGAGTCATAATCCCAACTACTTAAATAGAAAATCTTTCCGAAAAACACGTAGGCTAGAGACTTGCGTAAACTGTAGTGTTAAATGCATTGGAGGCGCAAAGTATCGGGCGCCCCTCCCAAAGCCTTTTGCTCTCCAAATAATCATCATAATCAGAGAAATGTCTAAATAATATTTTAAAATTAATTTATGTTAAAACTTTTGCACATGAAATAATCATCCCAATCAAAAGAATATTTAAATAATATATCAAAATTGATATTAAATTTAGTACAGTAAATTTCACTTTGTTATTTAATATATAAAAATTAATAATTCATATAAAAATTAACAATCTAT